>JBBDGP010003012.1:287500-465000 GCA_037952835.1 Lithobates septentrionalis
AGTACTCTCATACGAATGAGTGCACGTCGTCGTGGGCACGTCTGCATGCCAACGAATCACAGCACAGGGCGCCCTATTTAAAGGATCAGCATACTAGTATCAGTGCTGGATTGTCTCAGCTAGTTCCTGTATCCTTGATTGCTGTTTGATTGAACCTTGATCCTGAAACCTTGGCCTTCCTGACTACTCTTTTGGATTATCCCTGCAAACTTTGCTTACTTCTGCTTCCTGTACTGAACCCGGCTTGAACTCCTGACCACGGCTTTGTCTTTCGATCTTGTACCTCTCTGCCAGCCCATTGCCAACCTCCACTAGCCCCTGACTACGAACCTGCCTATCGATTGTGTACCTTCCTGCCAGCACGTTGCCGACTCCTGCTTGTTCCCGACCTTGCAAGTTCTCCTGTTGGACTTTCCTGAACCAATCCAGGATCAATATCTCACCAGCACCTCTAAGACTCCGGTGTTCCTGATCCTGCCAACAGGCACCTGCACCCTTCCGTTGCCCTAGCAGCCCTGTCTCCACCTCCAGGGGTGTTAGGACCGGAACCGTGCAAGAGGCCACCCTCGTCATTTCAGACTCCACAGTAAGGTACGTGTCAGTACAATCCAGCCAAATGGTGTCTGAAAGGGGGGCCTCAGCTATGGATGCTCTGTGCCAGCAGATTGCAAACCTCACTCAAGCAGTCCAGGGCCTGCAGGATGGCTATCAGCGACTTGAGCAACGAGTGGAGTCTCTCTCTCCAAGCACCTCGGCATGCCAGTCAGCCGCAGCACCTGCATCATCGATCTTAACTTCTACTCCCACAGTAGTGGTGCCACCCCCAGAGCCACAAGTTCCTGCTCCAGAAAGATTCATGGGAGACCACAGTAAATTCCGCGCTTTCAGAAACACTTGCCACCTGTATTTCCAACTTCAGCCTCGCACCTTCTCCTTGGAAAGTACCAAGGTGGGATTCATCATCTCATTGCTACAGGGAGAACCCCAGACCTGGGCTCACCATCTATTAGAACAAGCTAGTCCCTTGCTAGGCACCATGGACTCTTTTTTGGATGAAATGGCTAAGCTTTATGATGACCCTCAGCGCACCACTACAGCTGAGGCCAGTCTCCACACCCTCCAGCAGGGCCGAAGGCCTGTGGAGGACTATGTCACAGACTTTAGATGATGGAGTTCCGACACACAGTGGAACGACGCCGCTCTTCGTTTTCAGTTCCGCTCAGGACTGTCAGAGGCATTGAAAGATGAACTAGCTCGGGTGGGGGTCCCCAATTCTCTTGAAGAACTGATTCATCTATTCAGATTGATCGCCGGCTGAGGGAGTGAAGAACTGAAAGAACCAGCCAATACCGGCCCATGTGGATGTTACCTAGGGTACCCAGCCACCCACCTATTCCTGCAACCCCACTATCTGCTCCAGTCACTGAAGCTCCTGAGCCAATGCAATTAGGCCTGCTTCGTGCCCCATTGACACCAGAAGAGAAGCAGCGCCACCGTATGAATAATCTCTGCCTTTACTGTGGAGGAGCCGGTCATTACGCCAACATGTGTCCTAACAAGACTCGTAAGTGTGTCTCTCCTTCTCTTGATCCTTGTGCTTTGGCTCTATCAAGATCAACTCACATTGCTGTTCCTGTCTCCCTACAGCTTCCGGAAGGGGCACTCCAGGTCCAGGCCATCCTTGACTCAGGCGCCTGTAGTTGCTTCGTCGACCATGCCTTCGCCCTGCAACACAAGATTCCTCTACGTCCCAAGCAACACAAATTGTCCATACGACTAGCTGATGGGTCCAACATCAAATCTGGGCCCATCATTCAAGAAACTCAACCTCTGCCCGCTGATATCTCACCCAACCACCAAGAACTGCTGTGCCTAGACGTGATATCCTCACTGCTCTTCCCAATCATCCTGGGAATGCCATGGTTGCAAGCACACAACCCGCAGATCGATTGGACAACAGGCAAGGTGGTCTTTCAGTCTGCCTATTGCCTCCATAACTGCCTCCAAACCCTCCACCACTCAGTACCAGTTGTTGGCTGTCTCAAACCCACATCCGAATCCCAAGATCTTGTTCCACCCGTATACCACGATTTCCTGGATGTCTTTGATAAACAGAAAGCATACACCCTTCCTCCCCACCGGGCCTACGATTGCCCAATTGAACTTTTACCAGGGGCAGAAATCCCCTTTGGCCAAATTTTCCCCCTCTCGGAACCTGAACTCTTGGTCCTGAAAGACTACGTCAACGAGAACCTCAAAAAGGGGTTCATCCGACACTCTACTTCTCCAGCCGGAGCAGGAATATTCTTTGTTGAAAAGAAGGACCACTCACTCTGGCCGTGTGTGGATTACAGGGAACTAAATCGGATTACCGTTAAAAACCGCTACCCCCTGCCTCTAATTCCAGAATTACTGCAGAGACTCCGCTCTGCAAGAATTTTCACCAAGTTGGATCTACGAGGTGCTTACAACTTGATCAGGATCAGAAAGGGTGATGAGTGGAAAACGGCCTTCCGGACGCGGTTTGGCCATTTCGAGTACCTTGTTATGCCCTTTGGGTTATGTAACGCACCAGCAACCTTCCGGCATTTCGTAAATAATATTTTCAGAGACTTCCTAGACTTATTCATGATCGTTTATCTAGACGACATTCTGATTTTCTCGGTTTCCCTGGAACTACACTGTGACCATGTGAAACAGGTCCTTCTTAGGTTAAGACAAAATGGACTCCATGCCAAGGCCAAGAAATGTGAATTAGAACGGCAGACCATTCACTTTCTCGGACTAGTAATCTCTACAGGAGGGATGGCAATGGATCCTCAAAAGGTCGCAGCCATAATGTCCTGGCCGCCTCCCATTGACAAGAAAGGGGTACAACGGTTTATTGGTTTCTCCAATTTTTACAGGAAATTTATTAAAAACTTTTCGGGTATCATCATGCCCATCACTCAGCCCACCAAAAAACAGAACCGCTTTCAGTGGACAGAGGTAGCTCAAGCTGCTTTTGACAAATTAAAGAGACTATTCACCTCTGCCCCGGTACTGAAGCACCCTGATCCTGCCCTTCCATACATACTGGAAGTAGATGCTTAAGAGAGCGCTGTAGGGGCCATCCTGTCTCAGCGCCAAGGACCTAAAGCTTTAATGCACCCTGTGGCCTTTTTCTCGAAGAAATTAGGGCCTTCAGAAAGGAACTACGATGTGGGGGACCGGGAACTGTTGGCAATCAAATCGGCTCTGGAAGAGTGGCGGTACCTCTTGGAGGGAGCAACACACCCAGTACTGATCTTCACTAGGGATGAGCCGAACACCCCCCTGTTCGGTTTGCACCAGAACATGCGAGCAGGAAAAAAGTTTGTTCGAACACGCGAACACCGTTAAAGTCTATGGGACACAAACATGAATAATCAAAAGTGCTAATTTTAAAGGCTTATATGCAAGTTATTGTCATAAAAAGTGTTTGGGGACCTGGGTCCTGCCCCAGGGGACATGGATCAATGCAAAAAAAAGTTTTAAAAACGGCCGTTTTTTCAGGAGCAGTGATTTTAATAATGCTTAAAGTCAAACAATAAAAGTGTAATATCCCTTTAAATTTCGTAGCTGGGGGGTGTCTATAGTATGCCTGTAAAGGGGCGCATGTTTCCCGTGTTTAGAACAGTCTGACAGCAAAATGACATTTCGAAGGAAAAAACCCATTTAAAACTACTCGCGGCTATTGCATTGCCGACAATACACATAGAATTTCATTGATAAAAACGGCATGGGAATTCCCCACAGGGGAACCCCGAACCAAAATTTAAAAAAAAAATGACGTGGGAGTCCCCCTAAATTCCATACCAGGCCCTTCAGGTCTGGTATGGATTTTAAGGGGAACCCCGCGCCAAAAAAAAACCAAAAAAAAACTGGCATGGGTCCCCCCAAAAATCCATACCAGACCCTTATCTGAGCACGCAACCTGGCAGGCCACAGGAAAAGAGGGGGGACGAGAGTGCGCCCCCCCTCCTGAACCGTACCAGGCCACATGCCCTCAACATTGGGAGGGTGCTTTGGGGTAGCCCCCAAAACACCTTGTCCCCATGTTGATGAGGACAAGGGCCTCATCCCCACAACCCTGGCCGGTGGTTGTGGGGGTCTGCGGGCAGGGGGCTTATAGGAATCTGGAAGCCCCCTTTAACAAGGGGACCCCCAGATCCCGCCCCCCCCCCCCCGTGTGAAATGGTAAGGGGGTACTTAGCCCTTCACTAAAAAACTGTCAAAAATGACAAGAGACAGTTTTTGACAATTATTTTATTTAAATGCTTCTTCTTTCTTCTATCTTCCTTCATCTTCTTCTGGTTCTTCTGGCTCTTCTGGTTCTTCCTCCGGCGTTCTCGTCCAGCATCTCCCCCGCGGCGTCTTCTATCTTCTTCTCCTCGGGCCGTTCCGCACCCATGGCATGGGGGGAGGCTCCCTCGGTGGCTGTCTCAGCTCCTCCCCACAATAACTAACCACCTTAATGCGAGCTCCCTCGCATGGTGGTTAGTTATTGCGGGCGCGCTCCCGTGATACAGCCGGCGGCTATAGCCACTCGCTGTATCACTCGGCCCCGCCCCCCGGCGTGCCGCGTCATTGGATGTGATTGACAGCAGCGCGAGCCAATGGCTGCGCTGCTTTCAATCCATCCACTATAGCCAATCAGCGACCAGGCTGATCGGCTGAATGGAGGTCGGGAACGAGCAGGCAAGTTTTTGAGGTGTCAGGTAAGTAAAACGGGGGGGCTGAGGGCGGCGGTATTATCAAAAGTTTTTTCACCTTAATGCATAGAATGCATTAAGGGGAAAAAATGTATACCTTTACAACCCCTTTAATCCCTTTCCAGGACGTGAAATGGGGCCCCCAGAGGCCATAATGGTGGATGGAGAGGAGGAGTTCGAGATCGAGACCATTGTGGACTGCAGAAAAAGGCAAGGACATAATCAATATTTAATTAAATGGAAAGGTTTTGGCCCAGAAGAAAACTCCTGGGAACCGGAAGCAAACCTTCATGCCCCAAGGCTTATACAAGCCTTTCATCGCTCTCATCCAGAAAGAAGGATCCAGAGGGGCAATGTCAGAGAACCATTACAAACGCTCGTTTCCGTGCGCCAGCCAGACGTGCGGCACGAACGTGTGAACCCCGGACCAGGCACGTACGTTAGTACCCTTAACAAAATCAAAACATCAAATAGTGCAGCGCTAAGACCAAATCAAACAATGAAATCCACCACAGTGTCAAATCAATAAGTCCATAAGAGTAGTCCATAAATCATCCTCAAGTGCGAGCAGACATCTGCAGAGAAGTGATTCAGGAAGCCCACCACCAAGATATAAGATGGCCTCTCACCTGATGGAATGGACCCTTTAATTACAGAGGGTCACAAAGCGCCTTTTCGTATAACCAAGTGGGGTGCAGCATACATAGGCATCCGTCAGGGCTCCGGTATAAGACACTCCGGTATGACCGTAATAAAAATAAAAGGGCAGAAAGATAGTGCTCTCTGTATATACAGTTTTATTGTTAAATACTAAAAATGTGACACTCACATGTAAAGCACTCGATTAGTGCAGGTAAAAACAAACAGGAGCGGTGAGAATCTCCGTACTGCAGTGTGGATGCGCAGTGGCCGCAGGTGAGGTCACGGCGTATCCTCGTTCTGGACGCGTTTTCTATGGGAAAGATTTATGGCATTTCTTTGGCATTTTTATTATTTTTTTTTTTTTACTAGTAATGGCGGTGATCTGTGATTTTTAGTAGTACTGCGACATTGTGGTGGACAGATCGGACAGTTTTGACACATGTTTGGGACCATTGACATTTATACAGCAATCAGCTATAAAAATGCACTGATTACTGTGTAAATGTCACTGGCAAGGAAGGGGTCAACACTAGGGGGTGATCAAGCGGTTAATTGTGTTCCCTCGTTAGTGCTTCTTACTGTGGGGGGATGGAACTGCCTGGGGGAGGAGACATATCACTGTTCGTAATTACTTCAAACAGCAGATGTGTCTCTTCTTCCCTGTCAGAACAGGGATTTGTGTGTTTATACACACAAATCCTCATTCTGGCTCTCATGCTCGCGATCGCGGGTGGCTGGCTGCGCACCCACCCCTGCTATGGCTATTAACCACCTCAATACAGTGCATTTTCGCCCTGTTCCTGCCCAAGCCATTTTTCAGTTTTCAGCGCTGTCGCACTTTGAATGACAATTGCGCGGTCATACAACACTGTACCCAAATGAAATTGTTATCATTTTTTCCCCACAAATAGAGCTTTCTTTTAGTGGTATTTGATCACCTCTGCGGTTTTTATTTTTTGCGCTATAAACAAAAGAAGAGTGACAAGTTTTTAAAAAAACACAATAATTTTTACCTTTTGCGATAATAAATATCCAATTTTTTTTTCTTTAAAACAAATTTTTTCTCAGTTTAGGCCGATATGTATTCTTGTACATATTTTTGGTAAAAAAATCGCAATAAGCGTATATAGATTGGTTTGCGCAAAAGTTATAGCGTCTACAAAAAAGGGGATAGATTTATAACATTTTTATTTTTTTTAATTTTTTTACTAGTAATGGCGGCGATCTGCGATTTTCATTGTGACTGCGATATTGCGGCAGACACATCGGACACTTTTGACACATATTTGGGACCATTCACATTTATACAGCGATCCGTGCTATAAAAATGCATTGATTACTGTATAAATGTGACTGGCAGGGAAGGGGTTAACACTAGGTGGTGATCGAGGGGTTAACTGTGTTGCTAGGGAGTAATTCTAACTGTAGGGGGAGGGGACTCACTAGGGGAGGAGACCGATCGGTGTTCCTCTGTACTGGGAACATACCATCGGTCTCCTCTCCTCTGACAGGACCGTGGATCTGTGTGTTTACACACACAGATCCACGGTCCTGCTGTGTTACCGGTAATCGCGGGTGCCCATCGGACATTGCGGCCGCCGGGCACGTGCACCGGGTGCCTAGTGACACGGCGGGTGTGCGCGATCGCCTGCGGCGGCGCGCGCGCGCCCCCTGGTGGCCTAGAAAAGCGAGGCCGTTATATGACGCCCGCCCGCCACGAGAGCTGCGCCGCCTGGCCGTCAATTGACGGCCGGCGGTCAGCAAGCGGTTAAAGGGCATGTTACGTTTTGCGGTAACAAATCACTTTGCTGACATAAATTAGCATGAGCCAGTTGGCAAGTGGTTAAAGGGATATTTTATTTTTATTGTTTCGCTTTAAGCCTTATTAACCACTTCAATACAGGATACTTTCGCACCTTCCTGCCCAGGACAATTTTCAACTTTCAGTGCTGTCACTTTTTAAATGACAATTGCGTGGTCATGCTATACTGTACCCAAACAACATTTTTATCATTTTGTTCCCACAAATAGAGCTTTATTTTGGTGGTATTTGATCACCTCTGCGTTTTTTATTTTTTGCTAAATGAAGAAAAAAAGACCGAAAATGTTGAAAAAAAAAAGTTTTTCTTTGTTTTTGTTATAAAATTTTGTAAATAATTAAGTTTTCTCCTTCACTGATGGGCACTGATAAGCTGCATGGATGGGCACTGATAAGGTGGCACTGATGACACTAACAATGGGCACTGATAGACAGCACTGATGGGCACTGATAGGCAGCACTGATAGGTGGCACTGATGTGCGGCTCTCATGGGCATTGATAGGCGGCACTGATGGGCAATCATAGGTGGCACTGGTGGGCACTGATGGGCACTGAAAGGCTGCACTGATGGGTACTTATGGATGGCACTGATAGACGGCACTGAGAGGCGGCACTGATGGGCACTGATGTGCACTGAAGTGTGGCACTGATGGGCATTGATGGCTGGCACTAATATATTTCACTGATAGGCATCATCGGTGGCACTGGCAGGCATTTTTCATTGGCACTGATTGGCAGCTGCCTGGGCACTGATTGGCATTTCCTTGGTGGTCTAGGGTGGCATACCTGGTGGTCCAGTGTGGTGGCCATCCCTGGTGGTCCTGGCAGCATCCTGGGGGTCCTGGGCGGGCATCCGAGGGGGGGCTGACCTGATAAACAATCAGCACAGACCCCCCCTGTCAGGAGAGCAGCCAATCGGCTCTCCTCTACTCGCATCTGTCAGACGCGAGTGTGGAAAAAACGCTCAACAGCTCTTCCTGTTTACATTGGACTGGACACGGCTGATCACGTGGTAAAGAGTCTCTGTCATAGACTCTTTACCTAGATTGTAGTTGCGGTGCGTCAGACTGACACGCCGCAACAACGATTGCGCAAAGAAAGTGTTTTCCTGACCATGTCATATGATGTTCAGTCAGGATAACACAACCACTTTGCCGATGTCATTTTTTGCATTAATACATGTCCCCTTGGGCAGTACCTGGGTCCCCATACACTTTTTATGGCAATGCCTTGCATATAAGCCTTTAAAATTATCACTTTTGATTTTTCATGTTTGTGTCCCATACACTTTAACGGTGTTCACACACATTTTTTGTCTGTTCACATGTTCTGGTGCAAACCAAACCGGGGGGGGGGGGGGGGGGGGGTTCTGGTTTTCGGCTCATTCCTAATATTAATATATAGATATATACAGTATCTCACAGAAGTGAGTACACCCCTCACATTTTTGTAAATATTTTATTCCATCTTTTCATGTGACAACACTGAAGAAATGACACTTTGCTACAATGTAAAGTAGTGAGTGTACAGCTTGTATAACAGTGTAAATTTGCTGTCCCATCAAAATAACTCAACACACAGCCATTAATGTCTAAACCACTGGCAACAAAAGTAAGTACACCCCTAGGTCAAAATTTCCAAATTTGGCCCAAAGTGTCAATATTTTGTGTGGCCACCATTATTTTCCAGCACTGCCTTAACCCTCTTGGGCATGGATTTCATCAGAGCTTCACAGATTGCCATTGGATTCCTCTTCCACTCCTCCATGAATACATCACGAAGCTAGTGGATGTTAGAGACCTTGCGCTCCTCCACCTTCTGTTTGAGGATGCCCCACAAATGCTCAATAGGGTTTAGGTCTGGAGATATGCTTGGCCACTCCATCACCTTTACCCTCAGCTTCTTTAGCAAGGCAGTGGTCATCTTGGAGGTGGGTTTGGGGTCGTTATTATGTTGGAATACTGCCTTGCAGTCCAGTCTCCGAAAGGAGGGGATCATACTCTGCTTCAGTATGTCACAGTACATGTTGGCATTCATGGTTCCCCCAATAAACTGTAGCTCTCCAGTGCCGGCAGCACTCATGCAGCCCCAGACCATAACACTTCCACCACCATGCTTGACTGAAGGCAAGACACACTCGTCTTTGTACTCCTCACCTGGTTGCTGCGACACACGCACGACACCATCTGAACCAAATAAGTTTATCTTGGTCTCAGACCACAGGACACGTTTCTAGTAATCCATGTCCTTAGTCTGCTTGTCTTCAGCAAACTGTTTGCAGGCTTTCTTGTGCATCATCTTTAGAAGAGGCTTCCTTCTGGGATGACAGCCATGCAGACCAATTTAATGCAGTGTGTGGTGTATGGTCTGAACACTAACAGGCTGACCCCCCACCCCATTTAACCTCTGCAGCAATCCTGGCAGCACTCATATGTCTATTTCCCAAAGACAACCTCTGGATATGACGCTGAGCATGTGCACTCAACTTCTTTGGTCAACCATGGCGAGGCCTGTTCTACATGGAACCTGTCCTGTTAAACCGCTGTATGATCTTGGCCACCATGCTGTAGCTCAGTTTCAGGGTCTTGGCAATCTTATAGCCTAGGCCATCTTTATGTAGAGCAATGATTCTTTTTTTCAGACCCCCAGAGAGTTCTTTGCCATGAGGTGCCATGTTGAACTTCCAGTAACCAGTATGAGAGCGTGAGAGTAATAACACCAAATTTAACACGCCTGCTCCCTATTCACACCTGAGACCTTGTAACATGAACAAGTCACATGACACCGGGGAGGAAAAATGGCTAATCTTGCCCAATTTGGACATTTTCACTTAGGGGTGTACTCACTTTTGTTGCCAGCAGTTTAGACATTAATGGCTGTGTGTTGAGTTATTTTGAGGGGACAGCAAATGTACACTGTTATACAAGCTGTACACTCACTACTTTACATTGTAGCAAAGTGTAATTTCTTCAGTGTTGTCACATGAAAAGATATAATAACATTTTTACAAAAATGTGAGGGGTGTACTCACTTTTGTGAGATACTGTATGTGTATATATATATATATATATATACTATATTACCAAAAGTATTGTGGCACCTGCCTTTACACTTACATGAACTTTAATGGCATCCCAGTCTTAGCCCGTAGGGTTCAACATTGAGTTGGCCCACCCTTTGCAGTTATAACATCTTCAACTCTTCTGGGAAGGCTATCCACGTTTAGGAGTGTGTCTATGGGAATGTTTGACCATTCTTCCAGAAGCACATTTGTTAGGTCAGGCACTCATGTGGACGAGAAGGCCTGGTACGCAGTTTCCACTTTATTTAAACCCAAAGGTATTCTATCGGGTTGAGGTCAGGACTCTGTGCAGGTCAGTCAAGTTCCTCCACCCCAAACTCACTTATCCATGTGTTTATGGACCTTTCTTTGTGCACTGGTCCAAATCATTTAGTGGAGGATGGATTCTGGTGTGGGCTTGTTTTTCAGGGGTTGGGATTGGTTCCTTAGTTCCAGCGAAGGGAACTCTAAAGGCATCAGCAGACCAAGACATTTTGGAAAATTTCATGCTCCCAACTTTGTGGGAACAGTTTGGAAATGGCCCCTTCCTGTTCCAAGATGACTGCTCAACAGTGCACAAAGAAAGGTACTTTTCTGAAAACTGTGTGCAGATTATTGATTTTTTTTGCCACACATGTTGTGCATTAGCATTTGGGCAGAAACTTTTGCACATTTCAGCCAATTTTGGTGCTTGCCTCATGTTTTTTTGTTTATCAAAGTTTTCTATACTTTTAAGATTGAGTTTGAAGTTTGGCGAACGAAAGTCTCTGATTCAACCTGTTATTTTTATTCAAAAATGAAAGAATAAAATGTTTACACATTATGTATTACGCTTAAAAAACTGTTGCACTTCAAATATGCATAAACATGTGTGTTTTGGTGCTTCTGCAGGTTCCTTCTTATCAATATGAGCCGCAACAAAAACAAAAACTTTCAGAGCAAACAAAGCAATGCTTCATACAAACGTTTGCTTCTGTGGTTGTTGTGCACTGTAGTGCATGTCCCTTCCTTCTTGGTGTATTCCCCACCTCTTCTCTTTCGGGGCTATCTGGGGGGGAGAGAAAATGGCGCAGAGACTGCATGTGGGTGGTAAGAACAGCAGGGAAGAAAAAGAGGAGTCAGCATCTTCCAGATCCAGGAGGAGGAAGAAGGCAACGAATGTGACATTTGAAGAAATAGTGGCGATGGTGGACATTTTAATGAAAACAGACTATGATGGGAAGCATAGACCCTACTAGAGATGAGCTTTATGTGCAGGTCGAACATGAGTTTGACTCGAACATTAGGTGTTCACCCGTTCATCGAAAAACTAACATTATGGGGAGTTTGCGGCAAATTCGAGCGCAGCGTAGCGCCCCATAATGCACTGCGAGATTGCACTGCATTGCTGTATGGTGCTTGGCCAAAGCATGCACCATGACCTGCATGCTTTGGCCAATCCCAGCGCCCTCAGCTAAGAGAGCCAAAATTGGCCAAAGGCAGAGTGCCTTTTGCCAATTATGGCTCAGGGGGACTAAGTCCATGCCCCACACTGTATAAGGCTGCCTGCACGGCGGCCCTGTGTAGTTTGTTGTTGGCGTGGACGGAGAGAGAGTGTGATTTAGATTAAGCAGGCAGGCAGGCAGGTTATTCAGTTAGCAGCAGTGTATTTAATTAATATATATATATATATATATATATAAAATATATATATAGTCAGTCTCGATACACTGCATCCAGTGTAGCCAAGCCTATATCTGACTTCAGGCCATTCCTGGTGTACTTTTTCTAATATACTTTAGGCGGTGTACACAGTACCGTGCACCCATAGTGCAGTTGTTACTACTTTTATGGCAGTGTACACAGTACACAATACAGTGCACCCATAGTTTTTATTACACTTCTGATGGTGTACACAATACTGTGCACCTATAGTGCAGTTGCTACTACTTTTCTGGTGGTGTACACAGTACACAATACAGTGCACCCATAGTTGCTATTAGACTTCTGATAGTGTACACAGTACCGTGCACCCATAGTGCAGTTGCTGCTACTTTTCTGGTGGTGGCCAGACATTTGACAACCTCCCATGCAGTCCATTGGCAACAGCACTTAAAAGACCCACATCAAAGAACAAGGCGGACCTCTCCTTGCTTCTCATCAGCTGGGATCTCCAACCCCACTATACCTCCAATACTCTCAGAAACCTGCACTGAGAGAAATGACGGTATAGAAATAGGTGTCCCAAATACTTGCGGCCAATCTACTAGCGGTACACCAACATCCGGTTTTAGCAGGCAAATTTCCCTACCCCAGTTGCTAAACCATTGAAAGAAATTCTGTCCCAGCCATCCACATGCACAGAGTCTGAATGCTAGCTTGGCCAAATTTCTAGCGCTGCAACTGTTGCCTTTTCAGCTGGTAGACTCTACCCCCTTTTGTGAATTTGTGGAATGTGCGATACCTCAGTGGCAGGTTCCCAAACGCCATTTCTTTTCATGGAAGGCCATTCCGGCTCTCTACTAGCATGTGGAAGGCAATGTCTTGGCCTCTTTGGACAGGCTGGTCAGCAGTAAGGTGCATATTACTGCTGACTCATGGTCCAGCAGGCATGGACAGGGACTTTACCTTTCTTTCACGGCGCACTGGGTAACTCTGCTGGCAGCTGGGAAGGATGCAGGACAGGGTTCAGTATTGTTGGAGCTTGTTCCGCCACTACACCTCCAAAATGCTAGTGGTGATTCTGCCACAGCTCTCTCCTCCACCCCTTTATCTTCTTCTTCATTTATGGCCTCTTCCTTTGCAGATTTATCCTTTGAACCAGCGGTGCTCTGTAGGCATTCAAGGGGCTACGCAAGCACTCAGGCAAAAAGATGCCATGCGATGCTTGAGTTGGTCTGCTTGGGGGACAGGAGCCACACTGGGGCAGAGATTTTGTCAGCTCTGCAGGGGCAGGCTCAGAGGTGGTTGACACCACACCAGCTTCAGCCAGGAATGGTTGTATGCGACAAAGGCACCAACTTCCTCTCCTCCCTCCAACAGGGACACTTGACCCATGTTTCCTGTTTGGCTCATGTCCTGAATTTGGTGGTGCAACGGTTCTTGAGCAGGTACCCAGGCTTACAGGATCTCCTGAGGCAGGCCAGGAAAGTCTCTGGTCATTTCCGCCGGTCATATAATGCCAGTGCTCAGCTGGCTGACCTTCAAAGCAAATGCAACCTGCCCATGAACCGCCCCTTTTGTGACATGCCCACCAGGTGAAACTTAACGTTGCAAATGCTACAGCGGCTTCACATGCAGCAGGGCCATTAATGAGTACCTGTGTGAGTATGGCACCAGGACAGGGTCAGGGGAGCTTGGCTTTTTTTTGCCACACCAGTGGCTACTGATCAAGGATGCATGCACTGTCCTGTCACCATTTGAGGAGGCCACGAGGATGGTGAGCAGTGACAGTGCATGCATCAGTGATACTGTCCCTTTTTTTCATCCTGTTGGAGCACACGCTTCGTGGAATAATGGACAGGGCACTTGAGACAGAACAGTGGGGGAAGAGGAGGACTTCCTTACCTCTATAGGCTCCTTTTATCCAGATACTAGTATTCCTGCAGGTCCGCCGATCACACAGGAAGAAGAAAAGGAGGAGGAGAAGGATTGTGTCAGCGTGGAGGTGGAGGATAACACTCAGCATCAGCAGCAGTCTACAAGGGATCATTTGCAGTCCCCAGAAACCCATGGAGTTGTACGTGGCTAGGAGGAGGTGGTTGTGGATGATGTGATCCTTAGTGACCCAGAGGACTCAGGATCGAATGCCTCTGCAAACTTATTCTGCATGGCCTCCCTGATCCTGCAAAGCCTGCTAAAGGACCCTAGGATTTGTGGTATCAAGGAGAGGGATCATTACTGGCTGGCAACCCTTCTTGATCCACGTTACAAGGGTAAGGTTGCAGAACTTATCCAGCCTTCGCAGAGGGAGCAGAGGATGAAACATCTTCAGGAGGCCTTGCAGAAAGGTTTGTGCAATGCGTTTCCAGAGCCTGGGATGTTACAATTCCCTGGTGCTGGACTCTGTGTTGTTGAGGCTTCGTTCAGTCACAGAAAGAGCGGTGGAGAAGGTGGCCAGCTGACCAATGCCTTCAGACAATTCTTCAGTCCTCAGCACCAAGGTCTGATCGGTTCCAGCAACCATCGCCAGCGTCTGAATTACATGGTGCAGGAATATCTAAGGGCAAGATCAGACTTGGAGACATTTCCAACAGAACATCCACTGGGTTACTGGGTCTTGAGGAGGGACCACTGGCCAGAGCTTGCTCAATATGCAATTGAGCTACTGGCCTGTCCTGCATCCAGCATTCTTTCTAAACGCACATTCAGTGCTGCTGGAGGCTTTGTAACCAATCACAGATTGCGCCTGTCCACAGACTCTGTTGAATGGCTAACATTCATAAAAATGAATAAGTCTTGGATCACCAGCTACCAAGCACCTGATGCTGATGTAAACGATTGATTTTTCTATGGATGTGGGATCCCTTGAAGACTGCCTATGCTGAGTGACTATCCTATTATGCTGAGTGACTATCCTATTCCTCCTCAATCTTCATGATGATAGCTTCTAAGAATATTTTTGGTTCAGGGCACCACCACCACTGTCTAAGGCCCAATTTTTCTGCCCCTGTTTAACAGGGGCATGTAATTACAATGTTTGCTCTAATATTTCACAGCAGGGCTCGATCCTGCGCTCAACAAGAAAATCTGTGAGGGGTTACAGTGTTGTGGCACCACCACCACTGCCTCAGGCCCAATTTTCTGCCTCTGGTTTACAGGGGCGTGTACTTACAATTTGTGATCTAATATTTCACAGCAGAGCTCGTTCCTGTGCTCAACAAGAGAATCTGTAAGGGGTTACAGTGTTGTGGCACCACTACCACCACCAAATATGAAAAGGGGAATACCATCCAAGCAGGTCATATGAGTTGCCACCATCCCTGATAATCTGAGAAAAAGAGATAACCCCTCAAAAAATTGGTGGGACTTTGAAGGCCACAAAGTAGTAAAAATCAGTTTTATTGGTACAAATTTACAAAAATATAAATATACAATATGGGAAAAGTCTAATACAATTCACTACATAAACAATAAAATAAATAAGGATATGAATATGCTGATGTAGAATTCGAATGTATATTCATGTAGTCTTCCACCTTGGGCCTACGCGTTTCGGGACTACCTATAGTAGTTGCGCGGCGGCGTTCATGGACTCAATGAGCGGAGCTCCCTTGTTGCACAAAGATACAGCTCTATGATCCACACGACCCTGTGCTCTCAGAAATTTTTTTTTACCCATTGCAACTTCTTTGGAGCCGCCTGTGCACCTAAAGGTTTCTCACTCCGCTCTTTGAATTTGGGGGTTCCCTTTCTACTATCCCCGGTAACTCTCGTTATGCATCAGCATTAGGATACCCCCCCTTTTTGTTCACATTTTATCCAGGTTCATCTGGGATAGTGTTGCCCCCATTGAGTTTTACTCTTTTGGGGTCACACAGGGGGACCAGTGCGGATAAGGCGGGGCCCGTAACACGCCCGAATTTCCTCTGGATTTTTAGGGCGCCTTGCACATACTCGCCTTCGGGACTTTGGCAGTAAGTCTTCTTGATTGAATATGCTAGGTGTGATTCCTCCTACAATTTTTCCCTGATGAAGGGATTCTATAGGTAGTCCCGAAATGCGTAGGCCCAAGGTGGAAGACTACACGAATATACATTCGAATTCTACATCAGCATATTCATATCCTTATTTATTTTGTTGTTTATGTAGTGAATTGTATTAGACTTTTCCCATATTGTATATTTGTACCAATAAAACTGTTTTTTACTACTTTGTTGCCTTTAAAGTCCCACCAATTTTTTGAGGGGTTATCTCTTTTTCTACCACCACCAAAGGCCCAATTTTTCTGCCCCTGTTTAACAGTGGCATGTAATTACAATTCTTGATATAGTATTTCACAGCAGGGCCCGTTCTTGCGCCCACCAAGAGTAACTGTGAGGGCTTACAGTGTTGTGGCACCACCACCACCAAAGGCCCAATTTTTCTGCCCCTGTTTAACAGGGGAATGTAATTACAATTTTTAATATAATATTTCACAGCAGGGCCCATTCCAGTGCCCATCAAGAGTAACTGTGAGGGCTTACAGTGTTCTGCTACCACCAACACCTAAGGCCTAATTTTCCACAGAGTATATAGGGCAGGCTGTATAGTATATACAGGCGGTCCCCTATTTTCAAACATTCGACTTACAAACGGTTCCTGCTTACAAACAGAGGGAGACAACAGGAAGTGAGAGGAAATCTACCCCCAGGAAGGGAAATTCTTTCCTGTATTGCCCCGTACATACCGTCGGATTTTCTGACGGAAAATGTGTGATAGGACCTTGTTGTCAGGAATTCCGACCATGTGTAGGCTCCATCACACATTTTCCATCTGATTTTCCGACACACAAAGTTTGAGAGCAGGCTATAAAATTTTCCGACAACAAAATCCGTTGTCGGAATTTCTGATCGTGTGTACACAAATCCGACGCACAAAGTGCCACGCATGCTCAGAATAAATAAAGAGATGAAAGCTATTGGCTACTGCCCTGTTTATAGTCCCGACGTACGTGTTTTACGTCACCGCGTTCAGAATGATCGGATTTTCCAACAACTTTGTGTGACCATGTGTATGCAAGACAAGTTTGAGCCAACATCCATCGGAAAAAATCCTAGGATTTTGTTGTCGGAATGTCAGATCAATGTCCGACCGTGTGTACGGGGCATAAGAGTTAATATGGGAAAAAGGTGTCCCCACTGATGCTTTATCACCAATCCTTGTTTCCCTAATAACCCAAAATTTTCTAAATCCAATTGTCATTGGGACAGAAAGTGAGGTGAAATCTTCTGAACAGGGGCACAGACAGCAAAACAAATGTTACAGGGGTGATAACCCTTTCCTATGTTATCCAAAAAGCTTAAAAATAGACTTTTTGGCTGGAGCTACACTTAAAAAATGTACCTGTTCCAAATTACAAACAGATTCAACTTAAGAACAAACCTACAGTCCCTATCTTGTTTGTAACCCGGGGACCACCTGTTTACTGCTGTTCGGAGTATATAGGGCCTTGGGGCCCCACACCTTTTTTTTTTTTAATTTGGGTGCAGGGTTCCCCTTAATATCCATACCAGACCCAAAGGGCCTGGTAATGGGCTGGGGGGGGGGGGGATGCCGTTTTTCTCAATGATTTTTATCTATATTGCTGGGACCCAACAATACATGAAATGTCATTTTGCTGCAGGGACTGTTCTAAACATGGGAACAATGCGCCACTTTACAGGCATACTATAGACACCCCCCAGGCACAATATTTGTTTCACTTTAAGCATTATTAAAATCACTGCTCCCGAAAAAACACCCATTTTTAAAACTTTTTTTGCTTTGATACATGTCCCCTGGGCATGACCCGGGTCCCCAAACACTTTTTATGACAATAACTTGCCTTTAAAATTAGCACTTTTGATTTTTCATGTTCGGGTCCCATAGACTTTAACAGTGTTTGCGTGTTAAACTTTTGTCAGTTCGCATGTTCTGCCGCAAACTGAACCGGGGGGTGTTTGGCTCATCCCTAGACCCTACAGAAAGCCAAATGCACGAAAGGATAGGATCACGGAGAAAGTTATGAGAAGTTTGCACAAGACGTTTGGGGTCCGAAGAAACAAGGAACAGTTGAGAAAACGATGGTCAGACCTTAAGTTGAGAGAGTAAGAACAGTATAGGAAGATAAAGAAAGTTCTAAGGAGAAGTTGACATTATTATTTATTATTATTATTATTATTTATTTTTTTTGTCTTCTTTTGTAACTATTTTTTTGTGATTGTCTACTACTGAATGATTACTTCTTTCATTTTTTATGTTTTATTTTTTTTTACATGTTCAAAATAAAGTATAACTAACTAACTAACTAACGTAAGTAAGTATTTTTTCTGTGTTCTAGTTTCTTTCTTGCTGGCCCATGTGCTTTTCTTTGCTGTTCTACTGTTTTCACTGCCATGTGTTTAACCACTTAACAACCGCCCGCCGCCATTGTACTGTGGCAGGTCGGCTCTCCTGCACGAACCGCCATCATTGTACGTCAGCTTGTGCAAGCGCAGCTGCGATTGGGCACGCGGCACTGACGGCGTTCTCTTGCGCCTGCTGAATGCTGCGGGAGATGTCTGCCCGCAATCGCATTTTTATAGCACTGATTAATGTAATAATGTCGCTGGACCCCAAAAAAATGTCATTTGGGGTCAGATTTATCTGCCACAATGTCCCAATCCCGGTAAAAATTGCAGATCGCCGCCATAACCAGTAGAAACAATAAAAATAAAAGTCCCTAAGAGCCCTTTCACACTGGGGCGGTTTGCAGGCGGTTTGCAGGCGCTATTGCGCTAATAATAGCGCCTGCAAACCGACCCGAAAGTGCCGCTGCATGTATTCCTGTGTGAAAGCCCCGAGGGCTTTCACACTGCAGCGATGCGCTGGCAGGACGGTAAAAAAAGTCCTGCCAGCAGCATCTTCGGAGCGGTGAAGGAGCGGAGTGTATACCGCTCCTTTACAGCTCCTGCCCATTGAAATCAATGGGACGGCGCGGCTATACCGCCGGCAAAGCGCCTCTGCAGAGGCGCTTTGCGGTGGTATTTAACCCTTTCTCGGCCGCTAGCGGGGGGTAAAACCGCCCCGCTAGCGGCCGCATACCGACGGTAAAACGCTGCTAATAATAGCGGCGTTTTACCGCCGACGCCGCCTCCCGCCCCAGTGTGAAAGGGCTCTAAATCTATCCCATAGTTTGTAGACGCAATAACTTTTATGCAAACCAATCAATATACGCCTATTGCAATTTTTTTTACCAAAAATATGTAGAAGAATACATATCAGCCTAAACTGATCAATAAATTTGTTATTTTATATATTCTTTTGGATATGTATTATAGCAAAAAGTAAAAAAAAAATTTTTTTCAAAATTGTCGCTCTTTGTTTTGTTTATAGTGCAAAAAATAAAAACCGAAGAGGTGATCAAATACCACCATAAGAAATCTCTATTTGTGGAGAAAAACAGAACATTGATTTTGTTAGGGTACAGCGTCGCACGACCGTGTAATTGTCAATTAAAGTGACACAGTGCCCTATCGCAAAAAATGGCCTGGTCATTAAGGAGGCAAATCCTTCTGGTCCTTAAGTGGTTAATGTTCTTGGACTCTGAAATATTTCACGAGTTGCGAAACATTGTTTTGACTAAACATTGTAATACTTATATTCCTGTAGATGCTCAATGATATTTAAGTCTTGTTTTCCTGTTTTAGATTCCCTTAAAGGAGAAGTATGGGTTTAGTTTTTTTTTTAAGAATCATACTTACCTAGGTAGATGCAGCATTGGTCCGATGCTGCATCTGTCCCCCAGCACCTCTACACTGAGAATCGAGCGATCGAACACCGCTGATAGCTTGGTTCTTACAGCTCCTTGAGCAGAGAACTGGCTACTGTCAATCACAGCTCTCTGCTCTGCCCCCTCCTCACTCAATGGAGCACTGAGCAATGAGCTGTGAAGGGGCAGGGACAGCGGCTGAGCCGGGTGTCAGTCTAGGGATCAGTCCAGGGATCTGGCAAATCTTGAGTCTGTGGTCGTGATGGTGCGGAGCCTGGACTGACTTCTGTGATGTCAGCAAAGAGTGGACGTCAGCCTGCTCTCTGCTGAAAACCGGTCACAGGAGTGCAAAAGGAATTGCACTCCTGTGATCCATAGGAGAAGTACAACCAAATAAGCTTTGGCTGTACTTCTCCTTTAAGTTCTAGGCATGATTTCCATAGAAATCTTTTGTAGTGTTATTGGAGTGGAGATAGCTAGAGCAGGGCTCAGTTTGGTACTAGCGAGTTAGTGTGTTCATATATTGTGACTCTGAGTGTAGTGTTAGCATAGTGAGCATAGTGTAGTGTGTCAGTATATTGTAGTGTGTTTGTGTAGTTATCACGGGTACTCACCGAGGCCGAGATGCTGGGAGTGGCTTCCCTTGCAACTAAGCACACTATACCCCTGGTGATGGTACAGAGGGTATAGGGCCCAGAGAGGCACGGGTCGCCAGCAGGCAGGTAGCTCTTGAGAGGAGGACTTCTGTAACGTAGAGATGAGAGCAATGGTGGCTCTGCCCCTGGAACTGGAGAAGAAGACCCGGCTGGGGTTCTAACCTGTAAACACAACGGGAGCTGAGAGAGGTGCAGGAGATCAGGCACGGAGAACCCAGTAATGGAGAGTCTGTGGTGCAGGCCGAGAACATATACTGGAGACTGGTAGCTGAGAAAGTCCTTTAAGCAGGCCGAGGGTCAAACACAGCAGACTGTAAGCAGAGAAGTCCTGAAGGCAAGCCAGAGGTATAGTACTGGAGATGTCAGTAGAGGAGTCCGTTAAACAAGCCGGGGTCATACACGAGAAGGCAGGAGAATCCGGAGACAGGCAGAGGGTCAAACACTGGAAGCAGATGGTGGAGAAGTCCTTTTAACAAGCCGAGGTCAAACACTGGAGAGAAACAAGGTAGGTCAGGCAAATCCGGGTCAAACAGGTAAACACAAGGAGCAGGAATCAGGAATGGAACACTGGAAGCTGAAAGACAAACCAGCAATTAAACAGAGAACAAGTCAGTCCTTATATAGGCCAGAAAGGGGGCGTAACGCTGACGAACGAACGTTCGTACGCCATTACGCTGTTACGCCGTGTAGTGAACCAGTGTGTGCCGCTACTTTGCTAACGCGCATGCGTCGAAGCGCGGCTCCGCCGCGCAAACGCACAGGAACCTTCCGATGTTGGCAGGCTCTTTTCTTATTGCTTCTCTGACAGTGCCTCCCCCCAAAGGGCAACCTCCGGATGCCCAATCTGGCCAGTACTCCCGGATATTTCTTGTGGAATGTTTGTATTAACCGTGGGGCGTGTATATTGGAGGAGGGTTCCCAAGAATTATCTTCTGGGGGGTACCCTTTCCACTTGACCAAATACTGGATATGACCCCCCCTCCTTCTACAGTCCATTATAGCCTCCACCTCAAATTCATCTTCGCCTTCAATATTAATTGGAGGAGGTGGCAACTCCTCCCTTCCTGGGAAAGAACTGGGAGTTACTGGTTTCAAAAGAGAAGTATGAAAGACAGGATGGATTCTGTAAGAGCTGGGTAAAGAGAGTTCAAAGGCCACGGGGTTCACTACTCTCTTTATCTTGAAAGGACCAATAAATTTTGGACCTAATTTGCGTGAGGGACAAGAAAGTTTAAGGTTTGTTGCAGATAGCCAGACTTCATCCCCAATCTTAAAAATTGGGTTGCTCCTCCTCCCCTTGTCATAGTATTTCTTGTAGCTGTCCTGAGCCTTCTTCATAGCTTCCTGAATTATTTGAAAATTGGCTTGAATGGAATTTATTCGGTCTTGCACCGCAGGAACTGATACTTCTGTAAAAGAGTTAGGCAGAAAAGAGGGGTGAAATCCATAATTAGCCCAGAAAGGAGTTTGGTTGGTTGCTGTGTGTATGGAATTATTGTAGGCAAATTCTGCACAGGGGAGGAGCGAAACCCAGTTGTCTTGAGAGCATGAGCAAAAACAGCGCAGATATTGTTCCAGCGTTTGGTTCGTCCTCTCTGTCTGGCCATTACTTTGGGGATGATATGCTGAGGACAGGCATACCCTGATTTCTAGGGATTTGCAAAGGTCTCTCCAAAATTTTGAGGTGAACTGGACTCCTCTTTCAGACACAATGCTAACGGGTACTCCATGTAGCCTAACCACTTCCTTAATGAATATATCCGCGGTATCTGAAGCAGAGGGTGTGCCCTTCATGGGTAAGAAGTGGGCCATTTTTGAAAGGCGGTCGACCACTACCAGGATGGTGGAGAACCCCTCAGCAGGTGGTAGGTCGACGATGAAGTCCATAGCCACTTCCTTCCAGGGTTGCTCTGGAATGGGTAATGGTCTTAACAGACCCCAGGCTTTCGCATTGGATCCCTTGCTGCGTTGGCAAATAATACAAGAGTTTACGTAGTTCTTACAGTCCTGACTCCACCCTGGCCACCAGAAGGAACGATGTATTAGTTCCGAGGTCTTTTGTACCCCGAAATGTCCTGCAAACTTGTTATCATGAAATGTTCTTAGTACCAAGGGTCTTACTTGCGCTGGAACAAATATTTTGTTTTGGGCCCATAGTAAACCATCCTGTTTCCTCAGTGTGGGTACTTCAGGGTTTAAGCATTGGCTGGAGGCCTGTTCAATGGCAGTTCTTAGATCTGGCTGGATTGAACAAAGAAAATTCTGTGAGGACAGAATAGTACCAGGTTCTGCTGTTTGAGAGGTTTCTGGGAAAATCCGAGATAGGGCGTCCGCTTTCCCATTCTTGGAACCAGGATGATAGGAAATGTGGAAGTTGAACCTGGAGAAGAACAAAGCCCAGCGGGCTTGCCGAGGTCTGAGGCGTTTTGCTGTTCTAAGGTACTCCAGGTTCTTGTGATCTGTGAAGATCATAATGGGGTGAGAAGCACCCTCCAAAAGATATCTCCACTCCTCAAGAGCAAATTTGATGGCCAGTAGTTCACGCTCCTGCACGTCATAGTTCCTTTCTGGCGGGGACAGTTTCCGGGAGGCAAATGCCACAGGGTGGAGAAGGGCCTTCTGGCCTCGTCTTTGGGATAGAATTGCTCCTAAAGCTGACTCTGAGGCGTCTACTTCCAACACATAAGGGAAAGCGGGATCTGGGTGCAGTAGTACCGGGGCAGAAGTAAATAGATCCTTCAGTTTATCAAATGCTTCCTGAGTTTCTGGAGACCACTGGAATCGGCTTTGCTGGCGAGTCAATTGGGTTATGGGAGAAATGATCGATGAGAATCCTTTTATAAACCTGCGATAAAAGTTGGCAAAGCCCACAAATCGTTGGACCCCCTTTTTATCGGAAGGGGCTGGCCATTCTTGGATAGACTTCACTTTCTGAGGATCTATTGAGACCCCTTCAGTGGAGATAATGAACCCTAGGAATTGGACTACCGTTCTTTCAAATTCACATTTCTCTCCCTTTAAGTAAAGTCCGTGCTTCCTGAGGATCGTGAGTACCTTTTTCACATGGACTTGATGCAGCTCAATGGTTGTAGAGAAAATCAGAATATCGTCAAGGTAAACGATCACAAAGTCGTCTAAGTACTCACGAAAAATGTCATTCACTAGGTGTTGGAATGTAGCTGGGGCATTGCATAGGCCGAATGGCATCACTAGATATTCGAAATGTCCGAATCTAGACCTAAAAGCCGTTTTCCACTCATCCCCTGGGCGTATCCGAACCAAGTTGTAGGCGCCCCTTAGGTCAAGTTTAGAGAAAACTCGTGCGGTTCGAAACCATTGGAACAGTTCTGGGATGAGGGGAAGCGGATAACGGTTCTTGATGGTGACCTTGTTGATCTCCCTGTAATCCACACAAGGCCTTAAAGTACCATCTTTTTTTTCAACGAAGAAGATCCCTGCTCCGGCCGGAGAGGAGGAAGGACAAATGAATCCCTTTTCAAGGTTTTCGTTGATGTAGGACCGAAGATCCTCGAACTCCTTTTCTGATAGAGGAAATATACGACCAAAAGGAATCTCGGAGCCAGGTAAGAGATCAATGGGACAGTCGTATGGTCGGTGAGGAGGCAAACTGTCGGCTTTCTTTTTGTCAAAAATGTCCATGAATTCACGGTAGGCTGCAGGGACGTGCTGAAGATGATCAGGGACTGGCTGGATAGTCAGACAGGGAGCTGTGCAGACAGAACCAGAGGTGAAGCAGTGCTGGGAGCAGTAGGCCGAAGAGAAGGAGATCTTCTTCTCACTCCAATTAATATGGGGGTCATGAGCTTGCAACCATGGAAGTCCCAGGATGATAGGGAACATGGGGGAGCAAATGATGTCAAAGCAAAGAAATTCTTAATGTCCTGAATCTGTGATGGTGAGAGTGGGTTTAGTTTCTTGGGTAACAGGCCCGGAACAGGGGGATGATCCATCGGCCAGGTGGATTTGGAGACTTTGTCTTTTATTTTGCAGAGGAATGTGTAAGCTTCGGGCTAGAGAGGTATCCAGGAAGCAGCTGCAGGCGCCAGAATCAATAATGGCTGGTAGCCGGATCTCCTCGCCTGTCACCTGTAGGGAGACAGGAAGGACAAGGTGAGTTGAACTTGAACCATTGACTTGACAGTTCATAGCTGTTGGTGGCTGGGACTTACTGGGTCTTACTGGGACCCTCCACAGTACAGGCAGAGATTGGCTTCCCGCCGGCGTTGTTTCTCATCAGGCGTAAGTGGAGCCCGGATCAGGCCCAGTTGCATTGGCTCACTCTCCGAGGTAGAGGAAGAAGGGACTGTAGGAAGAGGATGACCTGTGGGGACCCTGGGTAGCATCCATGTAGGCCGGGGAGATTGAAAACGTTTAGAACGTCGTTCCTGTAGACGTCTATCTAGTTTTATGGCTAGCTGGATCAACTCCTCCAGGGTGGAAGGAGAATCAACACGCGCTAATTCATCTTCGAGAGTCTCTGAGAGTCCCTGGCGGTACTGGTATTTGAGAGCCGCCTCGTTCCATCCAGTGTCCCCAGACCATTTTCGAAATTCGACCGTATAGTCCTCCACCGGTCTCTTTCCCTGGACTAAGGTATGTAAGATGGACTCGGCCGTGGCTGTGCATTGGGGATCATCATATAATCTTCCCATGGATTCAAAGAAGGTTTCCACAGAGTTGAGTAAAGGGCTCTTCTGCTCCAGGAGGTTGTGAGCCCAGGCTTGGGGTTCTTCGGACAACAAGGAAATAATGAACCCTACTTTTACTGTCTCAGAACTGAAAGTCTTAGGTTGGAGAGCCAGGTATAACAAGCAGGCATTTTTAAATGCTCTAAACCTTTTCCGAATCCCGGAAAATCGTTCGGGTGTGGGTACCCTAGGTTCTGGGTGAGGCATCACAACCGCAGGAGCCGAGCTGGAGTGATCTTGCGAAGAGCTGGCCCCACTGGGGGATGTGGAGGTTGCATCCCCGGGAGATAAGATTAGGTGCTGGAGACGACCTTCTAGTTGGAAATAGCCATCTTGTAGCCTCTGGACTGCTTGCATAAGGGTCGTGACCTGCTGGCATAGAGCCTCGAGAGGGGATCCCACTCTGTCGGCCTCAGACATCTGGCTGGTTTGTACTATCACAGGTACTCAGAGAGGGCGAGATGCTGGGAGTGGCTTCCCTTGCAACTATGCGCACTATACCCCTGGTGATGGTACACAGGATATAGGGCCCAGAGAGGCACGGGTCACCAGCAGGCAGGTAGCTCTTGAGAGGAGGACTTCTGTAATGTAGAGATGAGAGCAATGGTGGCTCTGCCCCTGGAACTGGAGAAGAAGACTCGGCTGGGGTTCTAACCCATAAACACAACGGGAGCTGAGAGAGGTGCAGGAGATCGGGCACGGAGAACCCAGTAATGGAGAGTCTGTGGTGCAGGCCGAGAACATATACTGGAGACTGGTAGCTGAGAAAGTCCTTTAAGCAGGCCGAGGGTCAAACACAGCAGACTGTAAGCAGAGAAGTCCTGAAGGCAAGCCAGAGGTATAGTACTGGAGATGTCAGTAGAGGAGTCCGTTAAACAAGCCGGGGTCATACACGAGAAGGCAGGAGAATCCGGAGACAGGCAGAGGGTCAAACACTGGAAGCAGATGGTGCAGAAGTCCTTTTAACAAGCCGAGGTCAAACACTGGAGAGAAACAAGGTAGGTCAGGCAAATCCGGGTCAAACAGGTAAACACAAGGAGCAGGAATCAGGAACGGAACACTGGAAGCTGAAAGACAAACCAGCAATTAAACAGAGAACAAGTCAGTCCTTATATAGGCCAGAAAGGGGGCGTAATGCTGACGAACGAACGTTCGTACGCCATTACGCCGTTACGCCGTGTAGTGAACCCGTGTGTGCCGCTACTTTGCTAACGCGCATGCGCCGAAGCGCGGCTCCACCGCGCAAACGCACAGGAACCTTCTGATGTTGGCAGGCTCTTTTCTTATTGCTTCTCTGACAGTAGTGCAGTGTTTAAACACATGCCGACCAGCATACGACGATATACATCGGCACAATGGCACGACTTGGCAAATGGGCATACAGGTACATCCCCATTAATACATGGCATTGTGGGCATGCACCCGCCGCATACTCCATGACCTTGTCCGCGAGTCCCGCAGACTCGATGTCCGCCGGGGGCCCGCTATCGTGTCATGGAGCGAAAGAACGGGGAGATGCTTTTGTAAACAAGGAATTTACCTGTTCTGCCTAGTGACATGACAGGGATCTACTGCTCAACGAGTACCTGTGTGAGTATGGCACAAGGACAGGCTCAGGGCAGCTCATCTTTTTTCCCCCCATGTGTCAGAGAAGCAATAAGAAAAGAGCCTGCCAAGCTTCGGCGCATGCGCGTTAGCAAAGTAGCGGCACACACGGGTTCACTACATGGCGTAACGGCATAATGGCGTACGAACGTTTGTTCGTCAGCGTTACGCCCCCTTTCTGGCCTATATAAGGACTGACTTGTTCTCTGTTTAATTGCTGGTTTGTCTTTCAGCTTCCAGTGTTCCGTTCCTGATTCCTGCTCCTTGTGTTTACCTGTTTGACCCGGATTTGCCTGACCTACCTTGTTTCTCTCCAGTGTTTGACCTCAGCTTGTTAAAAGGACTTCTCCACCATCTGCTTCCAGTGTTTGACCCTCTGCCTGTCTCCGGATTCTCCTGCCTTCTCGTGTATGACCCCGGCTTGTTTAACGGACTCCTCTACCGACATCTCCAGTACTATACCTCTGGCTTGCCTTCAGGACTTCTCTGCTTACAGTCTGTTGTGTTTGACCCTCGGCCTGCTTAAAGGACGTTCTCAGCTACCAGTCTCCAGTATATGTTCTCGGCCTGCACCACAGATTCTCCATTACTGGGTTCTCCGTGCCTGATCTCCTGCACCTCTCTCAGCTCCCGTTGTGTTTACGGGTTAGAACCCCAGCCGGGTAGAGCCACCATTGCTCTCATCTCTACGTTACAGAAGTCCTCCTCTCAAGAGCTACCTGCCTGCTGGCGACCCGTGCCTCTCTGGGCCCTATACCCTCTGTACCATCACCAGGGGTATAGTGTGCTTAGTTGCAAGGGAAGCCACTCCCGGCATCTCGGCCTCGGTGAGTACCCGTGATAGTACAAACCAGCCAGATGTCTGAGGCCGACAGAGTGGGATCCCCTCTCGAGGCTCTATGCCAGCAGGTCACAACCCTTACGCAAGCAGTCCAGAGGCTACAAGATGGCTATTTCCAACTAGAAGGTCGTCTCCAGCACCTAATCTTATCTCCCGGGGATGCAACCTCCACATCCCCCAGTGGAGCCAGCTCTTCGCAAGATCACTCCAGCTCGGCTCCTGCGGTTGTGATGCCTCACCCAGAACCTAGGGTACCCACACCCGAACGATTTTCCGGGAATCGGAAAAGGTTTAGAGCATTTAAAAATGCCTGCTTGTTATACCTGGCTCTCCAACCTAAGACTTTCAGTTCTGAGACAGTAAAAGTAGGGTTCATTATTTCCTTGTTGTCCGAAGAACCCCAAGCCTGGGCTCACAACCTCCTGGAGCAGAAGAGCCCTTTACTCAACTCTGTGGAAACCTTTGAATCCATGGGAAGATTATATGATGATCCCCAATGCACAGCCACGGCCGAGTCCATCTTACATACCTTAGTCCAGGGAAAGAGACCGGTGGAGGACTATACGGTCGAATTTCGAAAATGGTCTGGGGACACTGGATGGAACGAGGTGGCTCTCAAATACCAGTACCGCCAGGGACTCTCAGAGACTCTCAAAGATGAATTAGCGCGTGTTGATTCTCCTTCCACCCTGGAGGAGTTGATCCAGCTAGCCATAAAACTAGATAGACGTCTACGGGAACGACGTTCTGAACATTTTCAATCTCCCCGGCCTACATGGATGCTACCCAGGGTCCCCACAGGTCATCCTCTTCCTACAGTCCCTTCTTTCTCTACCTCGGAGAGTGAGCCAATGCAACTGGGCCTGATCCGGGCTCCACTTACGCCTGATGAGAAACAACGCCGGCGGGAAGCCAATCTCTGCCTGTACTGTGGAGGGTCAGGCCACTTTTTGCGCAACTGTCCTATAAGGCCCAGTAAGTCCCAGCCACCAACAGCTATGAACTGTCAAGTCAATGGTTCAAGTTCAACTCACCTTGTCCTTCCTGTCTCCCTTCAGGTGGCAGGTGAGGAGATCCGGCTACCAGCCATTATTGATTCTGGCGCCTACAGCTGCTTCCTGGATACATCTCTAGCCCGAAGCTTACACATTCCTCTGCAAAATAAAAGACAAAGTCTCCAAATCCACCTGGCCGATGGATCATCCCCCTGTTCCGGGCCTGTTACCCAAGAAACTAAACCCACTCTCACCATCACAGATTCAGGACATCAAGAATTTCTTTGCTTTGACATCATTTGCTCCCCCATGTTCCCTATCATCCTGGGACTTCCATGGTTGCAAGCTCATGACCCCCATATTAATTGGAGTGAGAAGAAGATCTCCTTCTCTTCGGCCTACTGCTCCCAGCACTGCTTCACCTCTGGTTCTGTCTGCACAGCTCCCTGTCTGACTATCCAGCCAGTCCCTGATCATCTTCAGCACGTCCCTGCAGCCTACCGTGAATTCATGGACATTTTTGACAAAAAGAAAGCCGACAGTTGGCCTCCTCACCGACCATACGACTGTCCCATTGATCTCTTACCTGGCTCCGAGATTCCTTTTGGTCGTATATTTCCTCTATCAGAAAAGGAGTTGGTGGCTCTTCGGTCCTACATCAACGAAAACCTTGAAAAGGGATTCATTCGTCCTTCCTCCTCTCCGGCCGGAGCAGGGATCTTCTTCGTTGAAAAAAAAGATGGTACTTTAAGGCCTTGTGTGGATTACAGGGAGATCAACAAGATCACCATCAAGAACCGTTATCCGCTTACCCTCATCCCAGAACTGTTCCAACAGTTTCGAACCGCTCGAGTTTTCTCTAAACTTGACCTAAGGGGCGCCTACAACTTGGTTCGGATACGCCCAGGGGATAAGTGGAAAACGGCTTTTAGGTCTAGATTCGGACATTTCGAATATCTAGTGATGCCATTCGTCCTATGCAATGCCCCAGCTACATTCCAACACCTAGTGAATGACATTTTTCATGAGTACTTAGACGACTTTGTGATCGTTTACCTTGACGATATTCTGATTTTCTCTACAACCATTGAGCTGCATCAAGTCCATGTGAAAAAGGTACTCACGATCCTCAGGAAGCACGGACTTTACTTAAAGGGAGAGAAATGTGAATTTGAAAGAACGGTGGTCCAATTCCTAGGGTTCATTATCTCCACTGAAGGGGTCTCAATGGATCCTCAGAAAGTGAAGTCTATCCAAGAATGGCCAGCCCCTTCCGATAAAAAGGGGGTCCAATGATTTGTGGGCTTTGCCAACTTTTATCGCAGGTTTATAAAAGGATTCTCATCGATCATTTCTCCCATAACCCAATTGACTCGCCAGCAAAGCCGATTCCAGTGGTCTCCAGAAACTCAGGAAGCATTTGATAAACTGAAGGATCTATTTACTTCTGCCCCGGTACTACTGCACCCAGATCCCGCTTTCCCTTATGTGTTGGAAGTAGACGCCTCAGAGTCAGCTTTAGGAGCAATTCTATCCCAAAGACGAGGCCAGTAGGCCCTTCTTCACCTTGTGGCATTTGCCTCCCGGAAACTGTCCCCGCCAGAAAGGAACTATGACGTGCAGGAGCGTGAACTACTGGCCATCAAATTTGCTCTTGAGGAGTGGAGATATCTTTTGGAGGGTGCTTCTCACCCCATTATGATCTTCACAGATCACAAGAACCTGGAGTACCTTAGAACAGCAAAACGCCTCAGACCTCGGCAAGCCCTCTGGGCTTTGTTCTTCTCCAGGTTCAACTTCCACATTTCCTATCGGCCTGGTTCCAAGAATGGGAAAGCGGACGCCCTATCTCGGATGTTCCCAGAAACCTCTCAAACAGCAGAACCTGGTACTATTCTGTCCTCACAGAATTTTCTTTGTTCAATCCAGCCAGATCTAAGAACTGCCATTGAACAGGCCTCCAGCCAATGCTTAAACCCTGAAGTACCCACACTGAGGAAACAGGATGGTTTACTATGGGCCCAAAACAAAATATTTGTTCCAGCGCAAGTAAGACCCTTGGTACTAAGAACATTTCATGATAACAAGTTTGCAGGACATTTCGGGGTACAAAAGACCTCGGAACTAATACATCGTTCCTTCTGGTGGCCAGGGTGGAGTCAGGACTGTAAGAACTACGTAAACTCTTGTATTATTTGCCAACGCAGCAAGGGATCCAATGCGAAAGCCTGGGGTCTGTTAAGACCATTACCCATTCCAGAGCAACCCTGGAAGGAAGTGGCTATGGACTTCATCGTCGACCTACCACCTGCTGAGGGGTTCTCCACCATCCTGGTAGTGGTCGACCGCCTTTCAAAAATGGCCCACTTCTTACCCATGAAGGGCACACCCTCTGCTTCAGATACCGTGGATATATTCATTAAGGAAGTGGTTAGGCTACATGGAGTACCCGTTAGCATTGTGTCTGACAGAGGAGTCCAGTTCACCTCAAAATTTTGGAGAGACCTTTGCAAATCCCTAGAAATCAGGGTATGCCTGTCCTCAGCATATCATCCCCAAAGTAATGGCCAGACAGAGAGGAGGAAACAAACGCTGGAACAATATCTGCGCTGTTTTTGCTCATGCTCTCAAGACAACTGGGTTTCGCTCCTCCCCTGTGCAGAATTTGCCTACAATAATTCCATACACACAGCAACCAACCAAACTCCTTTCTGTGCTAATTATGGATTTCACCCCTCTTTTCTGCCTAACTCTTTTTCAGAAGTATCAGTTCCTGCGGTGCAAGACCGAATAAATTCCATTCAAGCCAATTTTCAAATAATTCAGGAAGCTATGAAGAAGGCTCAGGACAGCTACAAGAAATACTATGACAAGGGGAGGAGGAGCAACCCAATTTTTAAGATTGGGGATGAAGTCTGGCTATCTGCAACAAACCTTAAACTTTCTTGTCCCTCACGCAAATTAGGTCCAAAATTTATTGGTCCTTTCAAGATAAAGAGAGTAGTGAACCCCGTGGCCTTTGAACTCTCTTTACCCAGCTCTTACAGAATCCATCCTGTCTTCTCTTTTGAAACCAGTAACTCCCAGTTCTTTCCCAGGAAGGGAGGAGTTGCCACCTCCTCCAATTAATATTGAAGGCGAAGATGAATTTGAGGTGGAGGCTATAATGGACTGTAGAAGGAGGGGGGGGTCATATCCAGTATTTGGTCAAGTGGAAAGGGTACCCCCCAGACGATAATTCTTGGGAACCCTCCTCCAATATACACGCCCCACGGTTAATACAAACATTCCACAAGAAATATCCGGGAGTACTGGCCAGATTGGGCATCCGGAGGTTGCCCTTTGGGGGGAGGCACTGTCAGAGAAGCAATAAGAAAAGAGCCTGCCAACATCGGAAGGTTCCTGTGCGTTTGCGCGGCGGAGCCGCGCTTCGGCGCATGCGCGTTAGCAAAGTAGCGGCACACACCTGTTCACTACACGGCGTAACGGCGTAATGGCGTACGAACGTTCGTTCGTCAGCGTTACGCCCCCTTTCTGGCCTATATAAGGACTGACTTGTTCTCTGTTTAATTGCTGGTTTGTCTTTCAGCTTCCAGTGTTCTGTTCCTGATTCCTGCTCCTTGTGTTTACCTGTTTGACCCGGATTTGCCTGACCTACCTTGTTTCTCTCCAGTGTTTGACCTCAGCTTGTTAAAAGGACTTCTGCACCATCTGCTTCCAGTGTTTGACCCTCTGCCTGTCTCCGGATTCTCCTGCCTTCTCGTGTATGACCCCGGCTTGTTTAACGGACTCCTCTACCGACATCTCCAGTACTATACCTCTGGCTTGCCTTCAGGACTTCTCTACTTACAGTCTGCTGTGTTTGACCCTCGGCCTGCTTAAAGGACGTTCTCAGCTACCAGTCTCCAGTATATGTTCTCGGCCTGCACCACAGATTCTCCATTACTGGGTTCTCCGTGCCTGATCTCCTGCACCTCTCTCAGCTCCCGTTGTGTTTACGGGTTAGAACCCCAGCCGGGTCTTCTTCTCCAGTTCCAGGGGCAGAGCCACCATTTCTCTCATCTCTACGTTACAGAAGTCCTCCTCTCAAGAGCTACCTGCCTGCTGGCGACCCGTGCCTCTCTGGGCCCTATACCCTCTGTACCATCACCAGGGGTATAGTGCGCTTAGTTGCAAGGGAAGCCACTCCCAGCATCTCGGCCTCGGTGAGTACCCGTGATACCATGCTAATGGCTGCTCACAAAGGATGCATGCACTGTACTGTCACCATTTGAGGAGGGGACAAGGATGGTGAGCCATGACAATGCATGCATCAGTGACACAATCCGTTTTGTGTTTCTGCTGGAGTAGACTTCTTCAAAGCCTGCGAAAGGACCCGAGTATTCGTGGCATCAAGGAGAAGGATCATTATTGGTTGGCAACCCTCCTTGACCACCGTTACAAAGGGAAAGTCTCAGAACTCATCTTACCCTTGCAGAGGGAGCACAATATGTTGCGTACACCTTATTGAGGAATTTATGTAACACCTTTCCATACTGTGGTAGCTTACAGTCTCATGGAAAAGCTAGTTTTGGGGCTTCTTTTTTTTTTTTTTTTTCAATTTGTTTTATTACTATTATTATTATTCTTTACAAACAAAAATACATATACAGGATTGCATCAAGCTTAATAACTTCATTTCTGTCTCGCACAATCCTGCTTCCCAATGGGGACAGACCATTTTCCTCGAAACCCCTCCCCCCCCCACCCCCTCCCCTCCTTTGCTCTGGATCTGGGTCTAGTATCTCTTTCCTCTTTTAATGTACTATTCTGAACTATTCAAGCTCCGAGCATTTCTGCAAACTTCATTGTCTGTTTAAATCTATGCCAATCCTTCCATTTTTCTTCGAAACCTGCCCAACCCTCCTCCCCACTAAATCTAAAATACTCCATATTATAGATATCGTCCACCCTGTTGCTCCAACTCCTCATCATGGGGCTTTCTGGGTCTTGCCAGTATTTGGGGATGAGACTTTTGGCTGCGTTCAGGAGTGGGGGACCAGGGTTTTCATATATTGGTTGACTGACATTTTAGTTCGGTGGAATAAACATTCCCACGGATCTTCTTGGACTTCCTTTTTTGTTACATCTTTTGTTTTCTGTATTATTTCTTTCCAAAATTTTGATTTTGGGACATGTCCACCAAATATGTGACATAGTTCCCTGTTCTCCGCACCCCCTCCAAGTTTCAAAAGTCTCTTTTTGAAACTTATGGGCCTTATCTGGAGTTATATACCACTGTGCTAAACTTTTAAAACTACTTTCTATCATATTACTATTTTGTAATGTTACAAACGCCAAACTTATATAATTAATAATAATTTTTCTCTATTCCAACTCATTCACCTGTGCCCCTAATTCCTTTTCCCATTTGCTAATGTATGGCGGTTTCCCCATCCCATTCCCTTCCATCAAGATTTTATACATTACCGATATCCCCCTTCTTTTTGCATCTTCTGTGCATAATTTCTCCATTGGCAGCAGATTATCTGCAGACCTCACTGCTTGAGGGAGTGAGTTAAAGAAGTGTTTTAGTTGAGAATACCGCCATACATCTATCACCATTAAATCATCTTTTTGTTTTAACTCTTGATATGTACACAACCTTCCCTTCACCATTATATCCTTTAATTGTGCATTCTGTTTTTTAATCCAGTTTCCAAATAAATTACTTTTCCCTAATGGAATATATTCTGTGTCTTTCAGTGCCATACATGGGGAGTTGTATCTCCATTCTTCTTTTTTGTGTATTATATCCCAATTTTTTAGTGCTTTCAGTGTCATTTTGTGTGTTTTCTCTCCTATGTTCCTCAAATGTGATGGCACCCAAATTGATTTCCCCAACTCTGTCTTGCTAATTGTGTTTTCCAGTTCCACCCATCTTTTATTATTATTATTTTTTGCCCAGTCAATAACCCAAGCGAGGAGGTCTGCTCTATGATTGTTCACTAGGTCTGGGACTCCCAGACCCCCCTCTTTTTGTCTCTGGTTAGTATTTTTAAGCTTATTCTTGTTTTTTTCTCCTTTCAAATGTATCTAAGGAGTATTGCTTTCCATGTTTTAAAATATGCTTGTGGGAGAGGTATCGGCAGCATCTGAAATTGTAGAAAATAGTAATAACCTTTGCGCCAGTGGTGTCAATCCCAGATAATATATATGAGTTACATAAACTAGTGATAGAACTAGTAAGAAAACATTCCCAACAGTGAACAATAAAAAAAATATAAAAATATTATACAACCAGTATAAGCTGCTCCCCCAATTTTTGAATAATCAAAAAAATAGATAATCAAAAAATGGAACGTAAGAAAGGTAGGGGGCGCTAAATACCATAATAGTCAAGTGCACTGAATATATATATCTCCTGCGTTGCCAAAAAAATAAAAATCATAATAATGACAAATCATATTAAATTACACATTGAAGTGCCCACAATAGTGAAAAAAACAATAGTGATTGATTGTCCACATAAAAAAGTGATTGAAGTAGTTAAAGTGATATCTTGCAATATTATCCCAATCTTGTTACTGTTAGCAAAAAGTTTTCCATCACCAAAGAAAAATAAGATAAGGAAAAACACCTCGAGTAGTAGATATCTGCTTACCAGATACCAATGACTCCTTTAGTTAAAAAGAGAGTCACTAGCGCTTGTGCAGGGTTGTGCCTGCTCACATGGATGGCCGGACTGTGGTTGGTATTGTAGGCATGGATCGTTCCCGTCACGCTCATTCAAGATAGGATAAGGATACATAGGAAACAAAAACAGTCTCCATAGCATAAAACCATTTATTAAAAAAATGAACAAATAAAAAAGCCAAATGGCCGCTTACATTGGTGGGTGCCTACCCGGCACTGGGGCTGCTTGCATGTCAAAGGATCCGGATGTTGTAAGGTGATAGGACATGTGACCACGTACCACTCCAAGCACATGTCCTATCACCTTACAACATCCGGATCCTTTGGCTGCCCCCCTGTGTAAGCTGGAACGCACGCCAACGTCGAAGAGACATGAAAGTTTTTTTCTGACTGCAAAGTCACCCTGACATGCAAGCAGCCCCAGTGCCGGGCAGGCACCCACCAATGTAAGCGGCCATTTGGCTTTTTTATTTGTTCATTTTTTTAATAAATGGTTTTACGCTATGGAGACTGTTTTTGTTTCCTATGTATCCTTATCCTATCTTGAATGAGCGTGACGGGAACGATCCATGCCTACAATACCAACCACAGTCCGGCCATCCATGTGAGCAGGCACAACCCTGCACAAGCGCTAGTGACTCTCTTTTTAACTAAAGGAGTCATTGGTATCTGGTAAGCAGATATCTACTACTGGAGGTGTTTTTCCTTTTCTTATTTTTCTTTGGTGATGGAAAACTTTTTGCTAACAGTAACAAGATTGGGATAATATTGCAAGATATCACTTCAACTACTTCAATCACTTTTTTATGTGGACAATCAATCACTATTGTTTTTTTCACTATTGTGGGCACTTCAATGTGTAATTTAATATGATTTGTCATTATTATGATTTTTATTTTTTTGGCAACGCAGGAGATATATATATTCAGTGCACTTGACTATTATAGTATTTAGCGCCCCCTACCTTTCTTACGAAACATCTGAAATTGGTACATGATCTTTGGCAAAAGGCTCATTTTAAATAAATTAATTCTCCCCAACCAGGACACATGTCTTGACGCTAACTTGCTCAGATCCTTTTTAACTTCATTCAGTAATGGCAGGAAGTTTGATTGATACGTATCCATGTGCATTGTGATCTTAACCCCTAGGTATTTTAGCTCTTTCTCTCTCCAAATAAATGGGAATTCCTTCTGATATATCAATGCCTCCTCTAAGGGGACGCCCAAATTCAGAATCTCAGACTTTGTCGGGTTTATTTTACAGTTCTAACACTCTCCATATTGTTTCAGTTTTTTCAATAAATTGGGCAGGGTTATCCTCGGGCAGGTCACAAAGAACAGAACATCTACAGCGTATGCGGCCAACTTATGTTCCTCTTCTCCCATCTTAAGCCCATCCCGTTATAGTGGGCACCCCTGTCTGGTACCATTATACATCTCAAAAGGTCTTGACGCGGTGCCATTCATTTTCACCCTTGCAGTGGGGTGCTCATAAAGTGTGCCCGGGCACTTCGTAAATCTACTTCCTATACCTCTCCTCGCCAGTGCCTCTCCCATGAACCCCCAGTATACCCTGTCAAATGCTTTTTCAGCATCTATCGACAGGAGTAGACCGGGGGTCTCGGACTCCCTTATTACGTGCGTCACCAGCAGTGTCCTGATTCCATTGTCATGGCATTCACTTCTGGGTATGAAACCAGTCTGGTCAGTGTGTATTAGCTCGCTCATTAGTGGTCTCAATCTTCCCGCCATTACCTTGGCAAAAAACCTAATGTCTTCATTCAATAATGAGATTGGCCTATAACTTGAACAAAGTGTAGTATCCTTTCCCTCTTTCGGTATTATGGCTGTGGCCGCCTCTAGAGCCTCCTTCCTTATTTCCCACTTTGTACCTATCCCGTTGATGTATGTGCACAATTTGGAGACCAGGACATCTCCAAACTTTTTGTAGTATTGTGTTGTTAGGCCATTCGGGCCTGGACTCTTACCGAGGGGAGTTTCTCTTTATATTTCTTTATATTTCTCTTTAATATTTTCCTAATCTCTTCCTCTGTCACTGTTTTTTCCAACTCACTTCTTTGCACTTCTGAGATTTCATTCAAATCGGACTCTTCTAAAAAATATTTCATTTTAACCTTTCTTTTATTTTTTTGCTATGGTGTTTCATTCTTATTTATAGCGCATAACTTCTCATAGTATTCTTGAAAGGTTTCTGCTATCCCTGATGTGTTATGTACCATTTCTCCCTTCCTTTGTGTTTAGAGATAAACACATGGAGACAGGTACTGACTCGTGCCAGGACCGTTGAAAACCACCTTTAACCAATCACAGGAACTGTCGCTGATTGAGTGGAGCTCGGTTGACGATTCAAGCCAGACCCTGGACAGGAAACCAAGACAGCTGGAAGTCCGGGCTTAGTCCATCTCCTCCGGTGGCGAGTAAGTCCCCAGCTCTCCCTTTCTACTAAGCACATCTGATCTATTGGAATTAGGTCTACCTTCACCTCTTGGCGGTATAAGCATATTTGACTTACCGCCAACAGTCTGTGAGTCCACCACTTCTGGTAAGGGCATTTCATCTTTCTTTACTTGAAGTTTGTTTTGAAGAAGATCATGTCTTATACATCAGCACACTTCTAATACCATCTTGAGAAGCATTTAAGATTATAAATATCAACAGCACCATGTCTTCATTTCCATGAACCCTCATCTTGCAGATTGATATGGACTATAGATGTACAACATTATACCCAAATGTCATTATTTGCTTATGTTTATCATAGTTAGTATTTCAGCCTGTCAGACACGCAGTATTGTTAACCTCATTCTTTCACTCACCCTTGCATAGTCATGTCATTGTGATTTACAGGATCATTCACCTATGGTTTGTTGATCCCGCCTTTTATTTATTTTATTTTTTGAGAGGATAGAGGAGTGGAGGCGCGGAGGCAATTGCTGCCACTTGCCTACTCGTGCATATACGCCTGAAAATTGAAGTTGGACTATCTCGGCACTTGGTAATAAATTACAGTTGATAAATCAAAAATATATCAATTTTAATGAATACATCACAAAAATACAAAAATATACAGACAATATTAAAAACAGTTGTATACACCACAATTAACAAGATTACTAACCCCGTAAAGTTTCTGTTGGGGAGGGGTATACATGAAATTCCTCAACCGGTTTTGCGGTAAAAAACGCTTCTTCAGGAGGGGTGGTCTATAAAACAATTAATATTTTTTATAACAATATGAAAAATACAGCAAAATAATGTTAAACAACCTGATACATTAAATGATATCAAAGTAGAAGACTAGCTCACCAACTCAGATGGAGTCAGTGAAATGACAGGACCCAAACAAATCCCCCCACGGCAGGCACGGGGGATTGTAGAAACAGAATCTGATTGATGGATAATAAAAAATAAAAATATGGAAACTATGGATGTTTTGGGGTGCACACCCAGGTGTGATAGGGAAGTGAACTGAGTGAGGGGGTAAAAGAGTGATGGCGTGAGGATGGGTGCAGGGGGGGTAAAAGGGGGGTGGGTGGGGGGTGGTTAGGGAAGGGGAGAAGGGAGGACCAAGGAATAAGGAAGGGGGGTGGTGGGGGGATCAGGAAAAGGGAGGGGGAAGGGAAGGAAAGGAGGGAGGGGGGGAAGGGGAGGAAAAGAGGGAGGGGGGAGGGAATGGGGGGTTGGTAATGGAGGGAAGGAAAAGGGGGGGAGGAGGGGAGGGATGGGAACAGACATAGAGGGGAGGGGGGGGGTGGGGGGAAAGGTGGGGAAGGGGAAAAGGAGGGGGAAGGCACAGGGAAGGGAGGGCGAGAAAGAAAGGGGGAGGGGGAAGGGGAAGGGGGGGTAGAGGGGAGGGGGGGAGGAAGTGCCACAAGAAATCCACGAGACATCCAATTGATCAAAAAGATAACGTTGTGTAAAAACATATAAGGATGCTATAACGCACCAGAAATGTAGCTGACCAATTGTAACTGCATGGGCTGGATATACCAAAGTACAGTATGTAACAGTAATAATGAGATAAAGGTGTCAAACAATGGACATTTAAAGTTAGGGATGCAGCGGTGCTGATGCTTGATATATAAGGTCCCAGAGTGACATGATAGGAGCCAGGAGGGGTGAGGGAGGGACAGACAGGGGAGGAAAAAGGGGAGGGTAAAAGGGGAATGCGACCGGTACAAGGGATATGGGGAAGAAAGAGGCACATCCCTGCACTACTCACAAGAGCACACCAACCTTCAGATGAGATGATCTACCGTGACAGCCCAGCATGGAGAATCTGTTTATGCTCACACAGCGGTCTGTCATAGACCGCTATATGAGCTCCCCAACCTTGTCGGCGTCAGGTCATGCCGCCGTGGTCAGTGTCTGACGTCACAGAGTCTGTTTACCTGCACTGCGCAGGTGCATGGTGCTGTGCTACTGCGCAAGCGTGCGCTGATGCAACCTAAGGACCGGAGGGTCCAGGACAATACAGTGCAAGCAGGGATAAGAGCTTCCTGCCAGGGTAAACACGTGTCCACCAGGGGGAGAAAGGGCAAGGGTAACTGCAGAATCGAATGACCACTGAGGGGAGGGGCACAGCGAGTCTTCTTAACAGCAAAGCATTATACTATGAAATAGAAAAAACATAATGAAAAACTATAAGTGATGGATGTATAAACTTCTGGGGATATAACACCCAGAATGTCACCAATCCTAACACAAGTATTGGGTTCAATCACATAGGTGAAGTGACATTAGGTGATCTCGACAATAATTAAGGTATCAAAACCCACTCAATTCCCATGGTGTTGATGAAGGTGGGTAGGTATGGGAATGAGGGGAAGGGGAAGCAGGAGGGAAGGGAAAGAGGGGAAAGAGGAAGGAAAAGAAGGGGGATGAGGATGGTTGGAGCAATTCGCAAAAAGGGTTTGTACGACACCATCTCATTGAGGCTAGGGGGAAGAGTGGCATTGAGCCACTCTATCCATAATGTTTCCCTCTGCAGGATTATACGGTCCCAATCACCCCCCCTGGGCTTAGGGTGCACCACCTCGAGGACTGAAAACTGAACAACAGAAGTATCATATCTATGGTAGAGTCCAATGTGTCTACCAATCGTGGTCAGTTTACCACTCTCAGATATTCACTATCAATATTTTAAGATGTAAGTCACAGAGAATATCTGCCCCATCGGTTTGAGAAGCCAAATTTTCCCCACCATAAAAGATCCATCGGTTGAATTAAAAAAGATGTGGGAAAATATTTTGACTAACTGCAGTCTTGATTTAATAAAATCGCTAATTTCTCAGTATACCCCAGATATGACTACCCTTGATATTGAAATTGAACGTCTAAACTCTGATTATTCTCGCCTATTAGATAATACAACTTTCAAAACTAAGTGGAAAGAGCTTAAAGACCGTTTAGAGATAATAAACAAGGATATCATTGTCAAAAAGAAAACCAAATTTAGTAAAGATAGGATAGCTTTCACTGAGGGCTATGCCTACCGATGGTCTGGGAGGAACCCAGGCAGAAGGGGTCCCCCTCGGGCTAGTGCCGCAAGGAACCCCACTCTGGAAGTCAATATCTGATTAGTCTTTATCATCAACTCTCTCCTTCCAAAGTAATGTTCATTCGACTGCCACACCAGCAACCAATTCCTCACGAAAAACACTACGTTACGGCGGGGGTACCCCACCAGCCAATCCCAAGAAGGATAAAAAAGGCCCAAAAGGTCCCAAATCTGCATGTGCACTCCCTATACAAACTCCAACAGATACCACTACCCCTCTGGAAGGGGCTGTGGGTCACTCTACCCTACACGGCACTATTCCGAAAGTCCTCAGTTCAGCCCTCATGACCAATAAGTATACCAAGATCTCATTTTTTTTAGACCTGAAGAAACAGCAGGGGAATCTAGACACATACGTACTGAAACCAACACAACCTTCACAAAACATTCCCAATGTGACACCAACCTCAACATCATAAACCTCACCCCCTATCAGTTGACTGACGAGGAAACCTCGTTACTTCAATTAGGCTTAGGTTTCTTTCCCTTGGATGCTCTCAAAGTTACTGAGACCATCAAGGACTTGTATCTGTTCGCACGCAATATTAGTTTCAGGTTTATCTTTGACACCGATCGGACTAATCTAAATTTGGAGCGTGAGCTTATGGAGCGTACCAGGCATTTCAGCATGGAGGAGTTCCGGGCGCTCCGGGACCTCATGCTCCTTTATGATGAGGAAGCAATTGAGGACTCTGGCCCCCCTCAGGGCACTCAGTCTCTGAGTGGTTCCTTTCAGAGTATCCCCTCTCAGAGGACCTCATTCCATCGTGCTTCCCCACAGAGCACCCACTCAAATGCACCTGGTCACACTGTCACTTCTAATAGTGCATCACTACCTAAATCCTTTCGAATACGCTCATGTAGATTCCCAGACTTAAATACCTGCCCTGAGATTTGGGCATTCCTTCAAGCCACCATTAGAGACCTTAAACAACATTGGCCTGACTTTTCCTCTAATCTTGATCAAAGTCAAATTAAAGCACTCAAATCTTTGCAAAGGCGCTCTCATGTCGTCATCAAACAGTCAGATAAAGGCAGTAACATCATCTTATTGGCCCATAATCAATACCAATCTATGTGTTTGACCATTCTCAATAATCATAATTGGTATCAACCCATCACTCAATCCCATGTGTCATCCTTTGCCCAGGAACTCCAGATCCTTTGCACTGAGGCCTTCCTCACAGGCCTCATTGACAAGGATACTCTCGAGTTCCTGGTCCCCAAGTTCCCTCGTGTTCCCACCTTTCATTCCCTCCCCAAAACTCACAAAAATGTCCAGACTCCCCAGGGAGACCCACAGTTTCGGGGATAGGTTCCTTAACTGACAACGCAAGTAAGTTCGTTGATGCATTTTTGATGCCGCATGTACGCAGCCTCCCTTCATACATTAGGGACACCAAAGACCTGTTGCAACGTCTGGAGGGGATCCAGATCCCTCCTGACGCCCTGCATGTGGCAGTTGATATTGATGCGCTTTACTCCAGTATCCCCCCACAAGTGGGGCGTACGGATGGCTGGATCCGTTCTTTTCAAGCAAGATACCACCACATGGCCTCTTAATCATTTTTACAGTTCATTCTAACGAAAAATTACGTCACCTTCAACGACCAGTTGTTTTTGCAGACCCAAGGAGTTGCCATGGGGACATCATGTGCTCCAGCTTATGCAAATCTTTACCTAGGGGTTTGGGAGAGGTACGTCCATTTGGATGATAGGTACACAGATTTTCTTGATGACACCCTGCTGTGGTATCGTTTTATAGACAATCTATTTTTGGTATGGACTGGGTCGAAGGACAAACTTTTGGACTTCCTTTACGAGTTGGACGACAATGACCTCAACCTCAAATTCACTTTCAAAATTGACACTGATCAGATTTCTAGTTCTTAATATAATCAAACAACAAGATGGCACCCTGGGTAATGATCTTTACTGTAACCCCACGGCTGGCAATACTTATTATATGCCACCAGTGCTCACCCCAGATCACTGGTGCGCAGTATACCTTACGCACAATACCTGCGGCTGCGCAGAAACTGTACGCTTGAAAGTGTTACGTGAACGACTCTTACTGCGAGGATGCTCTCCCACTAATCTTAGAAATGCTTTTAATAAAGCCTCTTCACGCCCCCAAAACTCCCTACTATTCAATCGTCCAAAACCCCCCTCTTCAAACGACCCTGTAAGGTTTATTACCACATACTCAGCTCATCACAATGTACTTCGAACCATTCTATCTAACAACTGGCACCTACTCGCCGAGCACAATATCTTGGGTAAACATGTGCGGCAGGGCATGTTCCCTAGGTGACCAACTGACCTCTAGTCATTATACATCTGCCAAGCCCCCTAAGAGAGGACCCAATGGCACATTTAGATGTGGTGACTGTCCCCACTGTCCCTGGGTTCGCGAGGGGAAACAAATTGTTTTACCCAATGGGGAACTCTTTACCCCACAGACTTTTGCAGACTGTGGCACCAGAGGGGTTATTTATTTGATGTTTTGTACCTGCAAGGCCTTTTACGTTGGAAAGACCATTCGAGAATTGAGGCAGAGGATTGGTGACCACCTCTATTATTCCGAGAGTGGTAAACTGACCACAATTGGTAGACAGATTGGACACTACCATAGATATGATACTTCCGTTGTTCAGTTTTCAGTCCTCGAGGAATGCAACCTAACCCCAGGGGGGGGCGATTGGGACCGTATAATCCTGCAGAGGGAAACATTATGGATAGAGCGGCTAAATGCCACTCTTCCCCCTGGCCTCAACAAGATGGTGTCGTACAAACCCTTTTTGTGAATTGCTCCAACCATCCTCACCCCCCTTTTTTTCCTTCCTCTTTCCCCTTTTTCCCTTCCCTCCTGCTTCCCCTTCCCCTCATTCCCATACCTACCCACCTTCATTAACACCATGGGAATTGAGTGGGTTTTGATACCTTAATTATTGTTGAGATCCCCTAATGTCACTTCACCTATGTGATTGAACCCAATATTTGTGTTAGGATTGGTGACATTCTGGGTGTTATATCCCCAGAAGTTTATACATCCATCACTTATAGTTTTTCATTATGTTTTTTCTATTTCATAGTATAATGCTTTGCTGTTAAGAAGACTCGCTGTGCCCCTCCCCTCAGCGGTCATTAGATTCTGCAGTTACCCTTGCCCTTTCTCCCCCTGGCGGACACATGTTTACCCTGGCAGGAAGCTCTTATCCCTGCTTGCACTGTATTGTCCTGGACCCTCCGGTCCTTAGGATGCATCAGCGCACGCTTGCGCAGCAGCACAGCACCGTGTACCTGCGCAGTGCGGGTAAACAGACCCTGTGACATCAGACGCCACCCACAGTGGTGTGACCTGACGCTGACAGGGTTGGGGAGCTCATATAGCGGTCTATGGCAGACCGCTGTGTGAGCATAAACAGATTCTCCATGCTGGGCTGTCACAGTAGATCATCTCATCTAAAGGTTGTTGAAAAAAGGAAGGGTGTGGAGGCTCCAACTGTGGTAGCTTGTTTATGCAAAAATGAAAGTTAGTGTAACAATTACACTTACTGGTTCGCAGGGTGGAGGTGTTTCTTTGAGATGGGAAGTGTCCTGGGATGTGCTGTTATCTTGTTTCCGGCTCGGATTTCATTCCTTCAGGCGTCTGGGTGTGGAGTCTGTAAACAGGCTGAACCGCTGCATCCAGTGCATGGAAAGCTCCACGCTGACCACTCTGGAGCGCGGAAGCGGAAATTACGTCACTGATGTACGGCAAACGTCCAGGCTGGTGTTGGGGATGATACAGGGATAGTACAGGCTACACGCAATCTTCCAAAAAACACAAAAAAGTTGAAAGTAAAGTATGAAGAATTAAAAATATGATGAATTGGGGGTAAGTTTAATAAATATAAGGATAATAATAGTAAGTGGAATTAGAGTTAAAACATTTATTTAAAAGATGAAAAAAATGTGAAAAATTAAAAATAAAATAAAAATAAGCTAAAAAATTAAAAGTGAAAAATAAAAACAATGAAAAATAGAAATAAAAATAAGTATAAAAATAAAAGTAAATATAAAATTAAAATAAAAATAAGAAATAAAAATGAAACATACAATTTAAAAATAAAAATAGAAATAGAAAATGGGGGAAAAAAAATAAAAAAATGAGATTAAAAAGCACTGGGATACACATTATGAGGATGAGCTCAGGGAGGACATGAGGGAAGGGGGGGGGGGCAGGGGGGGAAGAGGGGGGTGAAGTTGTTTTATAGAATGGTGGAGTTGCTATCTGGGTCCATGAGGGGACAGCGGTCCCTCAGGTGACTGGATGATACGACAGCAAAGGACCATGGGGGTATTTTTATGTTGTAAGAAACTTCTACATGGTTTGTATAGTGAATTATTGTGTGTGTGTCACCGGCGCAAAACCCCTAATTCCTCAAAGACTATTTCAACCACATGTGTCAGGGTTGCTGCATTCAAATGAAACCCTTCATTGAGATGGGCTAGAAATGCTAATTAGTGTGTGTGAATACGCTACTCCCATAAATCAACCACCACTTACAATGTTCTTTTTCTGTTAATCCAAATAATCACTTATAAATATTCTCATGTGCATATACTTAAGACTTTAAATCAAAAAACTCAAAAAAACTCAAAAAAATTCAAAAAAATATACAAAAAAATATATCTCAAAAAAATATATAACCATATATTATTCAATACATGAAAGAAAGTCCTTCAAACGTGCTGCAAAATCTTGTAACCATTAATGTGACTGGCGTGCTCCTATATTCCTTCAGTAATCATATGTGACTGAGTGAGACACCTCCACCATTCAGGTTGGCCACTCACCAGATGCTTAATTAAAGATGCGCCTTTGGTTCATTCAAGGGATAACCACTCCACCTAAGCAACACTCCTCACCGGCTAAAACTTGGACTCTAGTATTCCTCATAGGAAAGCATAGGGACAAAAAACGATCATAGCGCAATATGTCTGAACTATTTATTTTAAAAATCCAAAGTAAGAATATCCACTCACATTTAAAAGTGTCCTCGAGCCGGCACGAAGCTTATCCAGCAGTTATGGACGGGTATGGGGCTGTTTGCATGGTCCGCCTGGTAGTAATATGCGGCCTCCACGCTCGGCTTGCGCTCCAAGCCTCGTTCCCGTTCACGTCCGGTCACCTGATACAAAAAACTCCCAGCAGCCTCTACGCGTTTCGCATCATAAAATGCGTCAGGAAGCTGAGCTTGAATAATATATGGTTATATATTTTTTTGAGATATATTTTTTTGTATATATTTTTGAATTTTTTTGAGTTTTTTGATTTAAAGTCTTAAGTATATGCACATGAGAATATTTATTAGTGATTATTTGGATTAACAGAAAAAGAACATTGTAAGTGGTGGTTTATTTATGGGAGTAGCGCATTCATACACACTAATTAGCATGGTTTGTATAGTGATGGGCAAGGTGTGTGTGTGTATATGTGTGTGTGTGTGTATATATATATATATATATATATATATATATATATATATATATATATATATATATATACTAAAAAAGTGAAGAACGAATGTATGATTGGAAAGGGGAAGGGGGGGGGAGAAAAGTAAACTACAACAAAGAATGTGTTTCTAATTCTTCATTGAGTCCCCCTGGCGAAAGAGTACCCAATGAATATATCCAGTAGGCCTCCTGCTGACACAGGCGTTTAAAGCGTTCCGCAGCAGGAAGACCTCTGGGCATGGCCTCGATGACCCAGACTCTGAGGCCCATGGTAGATTTTTGGTGTTCCTTCAAAAAATGAAGAGGGACACTGTGTTTGTCCCAGCCCTTTTCTATGAAATGCCTGTGTTCGCCAAAACGTTGGCGTAGGGGGCGTATGGTCCTGCCCACATAAAAGAGACCACATGGGCAGGTCAGGCAGTACACCACGTATTCACTGGAGCAATTATAAAAGTCTTTTATGGTGTATGTTTTGTCTTTAACAGTGAAGTTTTTTTGTCCATGGTCAACAAATTTGCACGTTAGGCGTGATTTTTTCCGGCATTGGTACATTTCCACTAATGGAATTAGGGGGATGTGTGAGGCTGGAGTGGGTGGGACTTTACGGATTTTACTGGGTGCTATCTTACTTTTAATATTTTTTTAAAATTAAAAAATAATGTGTCTGCGCTAGAAAAAAATCACTACACTCAAAGTGCAGTGTTAATAAACATAAGCAACCTGAGTGTTAAAATAAAATATAAAGTGCACAATACTATATAAACAGAGAATGTGAATGATCAAACAAAGTGACATATCAATTGAAATAACAAATAAATACTGGAGGGTATAGCAAATGGTGAATAAATAAAGTCCAAAAGCGTGAATATCCAATGATATAAAAGTGCCCGAATAAATTAGTCCCAAAATTGGGTGATTTTCACATATTCTATCTTCCAAAATGTGCCACCAAGAAACATGCTGTAGTGTCTTCCAGCCGCCCCCACAGGTGTATATGCTCACCTTTCTGTGTGTGACACAGCGATTAAACTATGCCAAACAAAGCCTTGGAGTCACTCCTGTGCTCATTAGGAACCAGCTGTGCAAACTTCCAATGTTCTCAAATGGAGATGGACAGGGACAGTTACCAATATGGTACCACCACAGGGTCAGTCCTATCCACAACAACAGAGCAACAGACCAGTTAACAGAGGGTTTCCACCGCATCGCCAGGAGGAGGTGTTACCTCATACACCATATCGCCAACCTCCAAGGAAACCGCAACAAAATCGCTCGAGGCGACCTAACAATGAGGGGAGAAATGGCCCGCCGCCCAACAATGAAAATTGGAGATACGAGGCACCCATCTATCAAGATAATGGCTATAGGGAGAGGGAGCATTTCGATTTTGCTCATCCTCTAAACCCTGCACCTAATTTTAGGAATAGCCAACATCACTCATATGGCCATCAAAGACCATATGGATATCAACACAGCACTCCATACCATCAATATAGGAGTTATGGGAGTCAGCAGAATACGCCTCGGAGAGAAAATCGTGCACCATATAGGGGCCCCTTACCGTATCAACCTCCTTTCAGGGGGCAGCCCATACATACAAGGGAAGATGCACGCAGAGATGGAGCTTATTATTCCCCCAAACCGCAAAGAGTCAGATATGAAACACATCAGCAGGACCACTATGGGGTACCTGTGGCTAACAGTTTCCAGCCTTTGAGTGACAATGACCACTTTTTAGATGAATCTTTTTTAGGGGGGACCAGGGGAGGACCCGCCCGAGAAGTACGAAATCCAGGAAGAGAGGAGGGAGAGCTGGACGAAGAGTACAACAGAAAAAGAAGGCGGGAAGACTAGGACGGGGAATCTATAATTTAAGCGGAGCAGAACTATCAAGGGAGGAATTACTAGTTTTAGATAAGGGAATCAAGTATGCCCCTAAGAAGGGACTGAACAAATTCGATACCTACGTTGGGGTACAGAAATTGGTCAGGAAACTCAATATCAAAAAGTACTATGCCCTCAACCCTGTTGAGAGGGCTGTTACTGATCACAGGTTCACGAGCCTAAGAAATAACTCAGTATTTAACCCTTATATATCCAACAATAAGTATGTCGATTTATTCAAGAAATTGGTTACCTCAGAGTTAGAGCAACTACCGGTTAAGAAAGTACATGAACATATAGATATTAAAAGAGGAATGGATTCACTGGAAAGAAGGAAAGACATAGTGATTAGACCGGCGGACAAAGGGGGAGGTGTCGTCGTCCTCTCATTACAACAATACAAAAATGAGATGGGAAGGATACTAAGTGACATGGATACTTATCGGCCTCTTAAGGACAACCCCACCAAGGCATGTAAAAATGCATTGGAGGGCATTATCAAATATGGAACCGATAAGGGATTGTTGAACAAGCATGAGGCCAAATACCTAGTCCCTATGGTCAGCAAAATGCCTGTAATCTACTATTTGCCCAAAATCCATAAGGACAGCCTAAACCCACCCGGAAGACCGATAGTGAGCGGTATTGGATCCCTCACCTCCAGACTAGGAGAGTATATAGACATCCATCTACAGCCCCTAGTGAAGAAAACCAATGCCTACCTTAGGGACACCAAGCATACTTTGCAGTTGCTTGGGGGATGTACTACATATGAAAATATAATTATGGCCACAGGAGATGTGGCCTCATTATATACTAACATCGACCATGAGGGTGCCCTGAACGCTGTCAAATGGGCCTTGGATAAGGAAGATTCCATCGATGAGGATCTTACACTCTTTCTTTTGAAATGTTTAGAATTTTGTTTGCAGAATAATTTTTTCTGGTACGATAACAAGATCTACTTACAGAAGAAAGGCGTCGCGATGGGCGCCAAATTCGCCCCTAGTGTAGCAAATCTCTATATGGCTAAATGGGAGGAAGAGGAAAACCTAATGGATGACAATGGAGATATCGTACTATACAAGAGATTTATAGACAATCTTTTAATTATTTGGAGAGGGGATATGGAGGGTCTGATGGGCCTACTGAACTCCATGAATGTCAACGATCGGAACATCTCCCTCACCTGGAATGTCAGCACAGAAAATATACATTTTTTGGATTTAGAGATTTCCAACACCAATGAGGGTATCATCACTAAATCCTTTTTCAAAGCTACGGACCGGAACTCGTATATCCCGGTTACGAGTTGTCATCATAAACCTTGGTTAAAAAACATCCCGAGTGGACAATATATGAGGATGCGAAGGAATTGCACCAGGATGGTGGATTATGATACCCAGTCAGAGAGGTTAAGTACCATGTTCTTAGAGAAGGGATACCAGAATGAGTTTTTGGAGAAAGAAAGAAGTAGAATTGGCAACATGGATAGGGCGGATCTTCTAAAAGATGCTATTAGATTAACCGGTAATGATGCTCATGAGGGTATTAGTGTAGTACTTGATTATTCAGCACAAAGCCATGAAGTAAGGAGGATTATATGCAAATATTGGAGTGTGTTGAAACAGGACACCCAACTTAAGGATGTTCTCCCGGATAAACCGAAATTTGTTTTTAAGAGAGCTCCCAGCTTGCGGGACAGGCTGATACACAATGTGGTAGATCCTCCCCCTCCAAAACCTAAAATGTTCCTGGACCTAGAAGGATTCCACAGCTGTGGCAGGTGTTACAGTTGTAGGAGGATCCCGGGCAACACTAGGAGGTTAAAGGAGTTCTTGAACCCTAGAAACAATTTTTCGTATAAGATTAGGGATTTTATATCCTGTGATACAGTAGGGGTGGTCTATGCCTTAAAGTGCCCATGTAACCTGTTGTATGTGGGGCGGACCACCAGGGCTCTCAAAGACCGCATGGAAGAACATGTGAGGCACATATGCAATGGGTCCGATAAACATGGTTTGTATGTGCACTTTAAGAGGGTACATAACCAAAGTACCGCAGGCATGAAGTTTTGGGGGATTGAGGCGACCAAACGCCACTGGAGGGGTTCTAATTTCGTTAGGGAGATAAGCAAAAGAGAATCCTGGTGGATACACCAGCTTGGGTCTTTGATTCCTGGAGGATTGAATAGAGATTTTGATTTGAGATGTTTCCTTAGTAATTACTGATATGGTTTTCTCTGGCGGTATATTTTCTAATATTTTTTGTTCTCTCTTGTTTTGAGTTATAGGGGATGCCCTACTTATTGGGCTCAGCAGGGGCATCCAATATAGATTGTACATATTGATGTTCTTTCCCCTTGATAGTTCTACTACCTCCCCACAGTGACTCTGTGAATAATTTATTCATTTTGAATGATTTTTTAGAATAGACCCTTTTAGTCAATATTTTATAGGATGTTTATGATTTTTTATGCGATCAATAATGTTTAGAATAAAGTATGTTATGTTTGTTTTTAATATTTTAAAATTTTAGTAATATTTTAATTTTATCTTTGGTCAACCCTTGTATAGAATGCTGTAAGTTAGTTACCAGTTAGGGCATTATGTGATATCGTTTGTGGCGATCTAAACGTGTGTGGTGTGTGGTGATACTCTCTTTGCCAGACCGCTCCGTCCTGAATTATATCAATATAGATTTTACATTGAATCTAATACTCAACATCCCATTGGATCATTTATTGTGAGATCCTGTTATTAATAGTACACTTCTGGCTAATTAACAGAAGTGTAGTCTTAGGGAAAATGGCCGCTGTGCTTACCTTTACTGCCCATTAGAGTTTTGTTTTGTAATCTTAGGCAAAATGGCTGCCATGATTGACACGGCGTACGTCGACCTGATTTAAGGCCTAAGGGAAAATGGCCGCCATAGACATAAATATGTCTGCGGTCTCAGGCAAAATGGCCGCCGGAGCTATATATATATTCACTCTGAAGCTCTCGTCCAATCAGATACCCCTGAAGAAGGCACGTGGTCCCGGTGCCGAACACGCGTAGGGGAGGGGCCTGGACGGAGCTGTCAGCAGAGAGAGAGAAGGAGTCTTTTCGTTACACACGCTACACCGCACGCCACACCGGGAGATTATCCGTTTTATGCTTGATATGGTTGGTGCACTCACGCACCCACAATATGTGAGTACCCCAGACAGGGGAGCTAATTATTTTATTAAATGCTTTATACCTACATATTGCGCTATGGAGTTTTTTTCTCTTGCATAAACCATCTCCATTTGAGAACATTGGAAGTTTGCACAGCTGGTTCCTAATGAGCACAGGAGTGACTCCAAGGCTTTGTTTGGCATAGTTTAATCGCTGTGTCACACACAGAAAGGTGAGCATATACACCTGTGGGGGCGGCTGGAAGACACTACAGCATGTTTCTTGGTGGCACATTTTGGAAGATAGAATATGTGAAAATCACCCAATTTTGGGACTAATTTATTCGGGCACTTTTATATCATTGGATATTCACGCTTTTGGACTTTATTTATTCACCATTTGCTATACCCTCCAGTATTTATTTGTTATTTCAATTGATATGTCACTTTGTTTGATCATTCACATTCTCTGTTTATATAGTATTGTGCACTTTATATTTTATTTTAACACTCAGGTTGCTTATGTTTATTAACACTGCACTTTGAGTGTAGTGATTTTTTTCTAGCGCAGACACATTATTTTTTAATTTTAATACTATACACGAATATGGAACGTGATTGAGTGTTTGCAGCTGGACTCCACTGTTCACTTATTACTCTATAGGCATTTGTCCGTAAGTGGCTCGCAAGGTTTTTAGTTATTATTCTGTTTTAATATTTTTTGCTCTATGATATGAAACCTCCCAGCACTCCCACCATAACCCTTCACCTATCCCTGTTCCCCAACCTCTTCTCAACATTGATTATCAACAGAGGTAATGGACACCCTCTGAGGATGGCTGCCTCCTCATTCTAGAATTTACCTGCCTTATGTTAATGTGCTATTATAGCTACCATTGTACTATTTACCTTAGACATCACATGCTGCGGAGCACCGGAGACCCCCCTTTTTGTTCATCTAAAGGTTGGTGTGCTCTTGTGAGTGGTGCAGGGATGTGCCTCTTTCTTCCCCATATCCCTTGTACCGTTCGCATTCCTCTTTTTCCCTCCCCTTTTTTCCTCCCCTGTCTCTCCCTCCCTCACCCCTCCTGGCTCCTAACCTTTAGCGTTTTGATCTTATCCAACTATTGTATTTTACAGACTATCATGTCACTCTGGGATCTTATATATCAAGCATCAGCTCCACTGCATCCCTAACTTTAAATGTCCATTGTTTGACTCCGGGAGTAACCTTTATCTCATTATTACTGTTACATACCATACTTTGGAATATCCAGCCCATGCATTTATAATTGGTCAGCTAAATTTCTGGTGAGTTATAGCATCCTTATATGCTTTTATACAACGTTATCTTTTTGATCAATTGGATGTGTCATGGATTTCTTTGGGCACTTCCTCACCCCCCCTCCCCTGTACCCCCTTCCCCCCTTTCCCCCCTGTTCTTTCTCCCCCCTCCCTTCCCTGTCCCTTCCCCCTCCTTTTCTCCCCATTTCCCTCCCTCCCCTCCATGTCTGTTCCCATCCCTCCCCACCTCCCCCCTTTTCCTTCCCTTCCTTATTTTCCTTCCCTCCACTCCCACCCCCCCTATTCCTTCCCCCCTCCCTCCTTTCCTCCCCTTTCCCCCCTACCCCCTCTCTTTTCCTAATCCCCCCACTACCCCCTTCCTTATTCCTTTGTCCTCCCTTCTCCCCATCCCTAACCACCACCCCTCACCCCCCCTTTTCCCTTCCCCCCTCCCCTCTGCACCCATCCTCACGCCATCACTCTTTTACCCCCTCACTCAGTTCATTAACCTATCAAACCTGGGTGTGCACCCCAAAACATCCGTAGTTTCCATATTTTTATTTTTTATTATCCATCAATCAGATTATTTTTCTACAATCCCCCGTGCCTGCCATGGGGGGATTTGTTTGGGTCCTATCGTTTCACTGACTCCGTTTGAGTGGGTGAGCTAGTCTTCTACTTTGATATCATTTAATGTATCAGGTTGTTTTAACATTATTTTGCTGTATTTTGCATATTGTTATAAAAATATTGATTGTTTTATAGACCACCCCTCCTGAAGAAGCGGTTTTTACCACAAAACCGGTTGAGGAATCTCATGTATACCCCTCCCCAACAGAAACTTTACGGGGTTGCCCGTTAGTAATCTTTTTAATTGTGGTGTATACAACTGTTTTTAATATTGTCTGTATATTTTTGTATTTTTGTAATGTATTCATTAAAATTTATATATTTAATGATTTATCAACTGTAATTTATTACCAAGTTCCGAGATAGTCCAACTCCAATTTTCAGGCGTGTATGCGCGAGTAGGCAAGTGGCAGCAATTGCCTCCGCGCCTCCACTCCTCTATCCTCTCATTTCAAACCTGGATGATGGCACTTCTACTTGGTATATATTAGGGTTGTCCCGATACCACTTTTTTAGGACCGAGTACAAGTACCGATACTTTTTTTCAAGTACTCGCCGATACCGATTACCAATACTTTTTTTTAATGTCACGTGACAGTTTTTTTTTTTTTTTTTTTTTGAGGGGGGGGGGGGTTTTGGTGGGGGTGGGGGGCGGGTGGGGTGGGGGTGGGGGTATAGTGAACGGTGTCTGTGTGTGTGTTTTTGTTTTGGTTTTTTTCATTTACATTTATTATTTTTTACAATTTTTTTTTTTATTCTTTATTGCACTATGTGTGTGTTTTTTTTTTTTTAATCAGCCCTGTTGGGGGGCTTTGGTGAGATATCAGGGGTCTTAACAGACCTCTGATATCTCCCCCTTGAGACAGAGAAATAGACTGAGGATAGATTCCCCAGTCCCTTTCTCTGCAGCGTCAGCTGCACTGAGAATGAATGGAGAGAACACAGCAGCTTCTCTCCATTCATAAACTGACACATTGTAATCACAGGAGATTACAATGTTTCAGTTATGTGAATGGAAAGAGTCAGCTGACTCTCTCCATACACACAGCGGAGAGACAGCAGAACGGAGGGGACAGACGAAGAGAGAGAGGGACAACGGAAAGCCGGAACGGATGGGGACAGCGGAGGGGGACAGAGGAACGCATGGGGACAGCGGAGGGGGACAGAGGAACGGATGGGGACAGCGGAGGGGGACAGGAACGGATGGGGACAGCGGAGGGGGACAGAGGAACGGATGGGGACAGCGGAGGGGGACAGAGCAAAGAAGAAGGACAGCGGGAGGTGGACAGAGGAACGGAGGAGGACAGCGGAGGGGGACAGAGCAAAGAAGGAGGACAGCGGGGGGGGGGGGGGACAGAGGAACGGAGGGGGACACAGCAATGGAGCAGGACAGCGGAGGGGGACAGAGGAACGGAGGAGGACTAAGGAGGAGGAGGTGACAGTCAGCGGTGATCGCGTGTGGGGGAATTACAAGCACCGATCACCGCTGTATGTCACTAAGCAGCTGAAAGCCGCGGGGAGAGAAGCTTGTAACTCCCCCACACGTCCATCACCGCTGACAGTCAAGGTATCGGCGGAAGCATCGGGAGCATTTGCCCGAGTACAAGTACTTGGGCAAATGCTTGGTATCGGTGCCGATACCGATACTAGTATCGGTATCGGGACAACCCTAGTATATATTAATGTTTAATTTGAGGCTATACTCACTAATTACTTTATTTTATTGTTTTGTACCTTTGATGTCGCATTCAGTGTGATTCACAGACACATTTTTGTCACCAACATAGTTTATGACCTTTAGATCTATGAGCTACAGTACCCCTGTGGCTATTATTACTCACATACATTTTTTGATATATGTTTGCTTTTTGAATGTCACTATCACAATTGTGACAATACATTCACTTATTAAGATTCCTAGCATATTCCATTAGCGCCACACATTTGTGTTTCATATAGTTTGCTGTTATTTTCTTTTTTAACATCTTATCCAGGGGTTTGGGAATTTTATTTCCCCACAGATACCTTTCCTTTTTAATCTTATTATACCTTGACCTTGTATCTTGCTCAACTAGTTCTTTCAGTTCCTCTCTTCTGCTAATAAGGGTTGCCATCTTTTCTGAATTTCCTGTTTTCTTATGATGCTTTTCTAACTCGGTGATATCTTTTATCAAACTATTCTTTCTCCCTATTCTCCCCTTTTTTCTTTCTGTTCCTAACTGAATCAGCATACTTCTGACATATGCCTTATGGGCCTCCCACAGTGTGGCCTCCGATATTTCTTCCATGTCATTAGTTTTAAAATGCCATTCCAGTTCCTGCTTAATCCTCTCTTTTACTTCCTTGTCCTGTAGTAACTCTTCATTTAGTCTCCAGGGAGTTGTTCTATTCAACTTTCCCTCGGTCTTAATTCTCATCATTACCGGCGCATGGTCAGAAAACGTTGTGATCTTAATTTCAGTTTTGACAACTGTTTTGAGCAGTCTGTGATCTATCAAAAAGAAATCTATTCTTGAGAACGTCCCGTGCACAGAGGATTGGAACGTATAATTTCGACATTTTGTATTCTGTGTTAGCCACAGGTCTATTAGTTGATTTTGGAATAGAGTCTTTTTTATAACCTTCCGTGATACGTTCCCAGTCCTCTGTGCACTGGACATACTGTCTATCCCTGGAATCATATAGAAGTTAAAATCTCTACCCAATATAGTATGCCCTTTCTTGAAATCCATGAATCTCTTTATGATATTAATTGTGTATATTATTGGGTTAGTATTAGGACAATAGATATTTGCCAGAGAGTATTTTTCTTCATTAATTTTACCCTTCAGGAACAGATATTGTCCCTCCGGGTCAACCATTCTATCCTCTAGGACAAATCTTACTCCCCTGGCAAATCCTATGGCAATTCCTTTAGCTCTTTTTATTGGGGAATCCCCGTAGTACCAGACTGGGTAGTCTCTAGATCTTATTTTTAAGTTGGAGTCATGTGATATGTGTGTCTCTTGTAATAGAACCACATCCGCCTATATTGTTTAATCTCTCTTATTATGTTGTTTCTTTTTATCAGAGCATTTTTTTTTTTTATAATTGTATTTTTATTAGGTTTTTAACATTGTAGAATGAACAAGTACAGCAGTAATATTGTACAATATAAAATATAAAGTTTTGATAATATCTTTATAGCAAAACAAAATAAGTACATAAGAACAGAGTTCACAACTACAGAGCACAAACCGCTCTGTACTTTTGTCCAGGATACAGAAAAATATTATTCCTAAAATAGAAGTGCAGGATCAGGAGTGTAAAATTAGTTACATAAGAGAGATGAACATAGATTCTATGAAGGACATGTGGTATGTGATAATAAGTTCTGGGTAATACATGTGAAAATGGGGCAGGTGAGGGGGAATGGGATATCATGATCATATGGGACGCCCATGCCAGTATAAAACAAAAAAAAAAAAAAAACTTAAAGAACGGTGTTTGGCATAGGAGTCCCAAATTCCGACTCATCCCAGGGTTTCCACAATTTTTCAAATTGGGGGATAGTATCATGTACTGAGGCCGTTAGATATTCCATCCTTCGGATATCAGTTACTAATTGTAAAAATTTGGGCCAAGGGGGAGGAACATCGGATAGCCAACACAGGGGGATAAGTCGCTTGGCAGCCAATAGTATATAAGAAAGGAGCCGGTTAGCTCTTTTGGTTAAGCCAGGGAAAGGAAGGCCCAACAAATAGTGTATTGGGTCTAATGGGAGAGATTTATCCAGCACTTTCTGTATCAGGAGCCCCACCTCCCCCCAGAAAGGTTGTATCTTTGAACACTGCCAAAATATATGGAATAAAGAACCTGTGTCAATCCCACAACGCCAACAGCGCGGCGGGACTGAGGGGTCGTATTTATGAATAACATCAGGGGTTCTATACCAAAACATAAGAATTTTCATAGAAGTCTCCTGTTGGGTCACACACTTAGAGGATTTGGAGACAGAAGACCAAATCTTGTCCCATAGCTGAATTGAGATAGCTCTGCCTAACAAATGGGACCATTTTCCCATATAATGATGTACGGTCTCAGTCAGAGGTGTCGACTCATGAAGGATACGATGGATGGAAGATATTAAGTGTAACTGGTGGGGTCCCTGAGCACATATGTATTCGAAATTAGTTGGACTTTCGAGGGATAATGATGAAGATTTAGAGTGGAAAAAGTGTCTGACCTGCAGGTAGAAGTAAAAAAGTTGGTTGGGGATATTAAATTTCTCACGTAGGGTGTCAAAGGGATGTAGCTTTCGCGTAACCGGGTTTACTAAATTTCGAAGTTGAAAAAGGGAGGGGTTAAGCCATGGGAAGATCCTGCTCAAGGACAAACTGTCTGATATGAGTGGGTTAAACAATACATTGATGAGCGGGGAGCAGGGTGAGACGAGTTGGTATTTTTTGAAACATTTACGCCAAATAGTTATAGTGAAATTCATTGGGCCAGTGCACTGGTGTCTAAAAGTGGGATCTATAGGAAAGGAATCATCCCAAACCAAGGTACATGGGTGAACCGGGTATATCACACCCTTCTCAATAGCGGACCATTGATTTGGAGCAAAGAGGGATGTCCAAGAAATAATAGGCCTTAAATGTGAGGCATAATAATATTTGAAAATGTCCGGTGCACCCATTCCACCCCTGGACCTCGGAGCAAACACCACTGAACTGGCTATACGGTGGGCCCTTTCGCCCCATATGAACTTTAGAAAGTTACGTTGAAGTGTCTTTAATTGGGATGAGGGTAAAGCAATTGGTAACGTTTCAAAATAGTATAACAGTCTAGGTAAAATAGACATTTTTAAAAAACGTGTATCCTGCCCAATAAGGATAACGGGTACTTAGTCCAAGACCTCAAGGATTTATTAATTTCCAGAACTAAGGGAGGGAAATTAGCAGAGTATAGAGAGGAGTAGGATGGGGTGAGAAGGATACCTAAATATTTGAGAGAGGTTTTACACCATCTATAGGGATAGGACTCTTTGAGCTGTGATAGTATGGGCAATGGGATATGTATGGGCAGAGCTTTAGTTTTAGACGTGTTAACTTTATAGCCCGAAATGGCCCCAAAGGTAGACAACAATTTGTGTAGGGAGGGGAGGGAAATCATTGGATTAGTGATCGTGAGCAAGATGTCATCTGCGAAGAGTGATAGTTTATATTCCCCTTGTCGCATTACCACCCCCTGAATATCCGGATGAGTGCGGATGGACTCGGCCAGGGGTTCCAGGCAGAGAATAAAAAGCAATGGCGGCAAAGGACAGCCCTGTCGAGTACCATTAGTCATGGGGAAGCTTGGCGACATGAAGGATGACATCTGTACTTGAGCTGTGATTGTTGAATATATAGCCTTCAAAGCCTTCAGATAAGGACCCCTAAAGCCATACATCTCTAAAACATTGAACATATAGGGCCAGCTTAACCTATCAAAGGCCTTTTGTGCATCTAGACTCAGGATCAACGCCTGTCTGGAGGTTCTATCTAGAAGGTCTATTAAGTTTATTGTACGACGGGTGTTGTCCCCCGCGTGTCTGCCAGGCACGAAACCCACCTGGTCCCTATGGATCAATTTGGGGATAATCCTAGATAATCTGGATGCAAGAATTTTTGTAAAAATCTTATAATCTGAATTTAGAAGAGCCTATAATTATCTGGGATAGAGGGATCCTTACCTAGCTTTGGAATGACAGAGATAAATGAATGAGAGAATTGTGAGATAGGGGATATACCTTTGAGCAGGGATTCATAGAGGGTTAGCATATGTGGAGCTAGAATATCAAAAAAAGATTTGTAATAAAAGTAGGGTAAACCATCAGGGCCGGGCAATTTATGTAGTGGGAGTTTCTTAACTATGGACAAAAGTTCTTCAGTCGTTATATCTATATTCAAACTGTCTAAGTCTGCAGAAGTCAGCTTTGGGAGTTTTATATTAGAAAAAAATTTTTAAAATTTTTCTTGAGTAAAGTTAAAACCATGCTCAGGAGTGAGGCAATTGTATAATTTATGGTAGAATTTGCCGAAGACGCTAGACATTCCACGGGGGCAGTAAACTCTAGATCCATCTGTCTGCTGAAGGAAATCAGGGAATGAGTTGAAAGGGCGTGGACGGAGTTTATTAACTAGCATTCTATGCGGTTTGTTTGAGTACTCGTAAAACTTCTGTTTTATCCATAGCAAAGATCTGACTGCCCTACCCAGATGAAGTGATTTGATTTGCTCCCTAAGAGAGGTTACCCTTCGTAATTTTGATACTGTAGGGTCTCTCAACAATCTCTGCTCTGCAGCAACCAAAGCAGCGGTAAGAGATTGTAAAAGACTATTTCTTTCTTTCTTTATCCTGGAGCTTTCGGATATGCAGGCACCGCGAAAAACAGTTTTATGTGCTTCCCAAAGTGTGGAGAAGTCTGAAACTGATCCTATGTTGTGTTGAAAAAATTCTTCTAAATTTTTTGCCAGTATATTACGTGAAACCTCAGATTGTAGTAGATGGTCATTTAGACGCCAATGACATGACTTAGGGTGGGCCTGGAAAAGCACAAGATGTAACATGATAGGAGCATGGTCTGACCATGTAATAGGTGATATATCAACCTCAGTCACATAAGATATGAGTGGGGCCGATATAAAAAAATGGTCAAGGCGTGAGTACATTTTGTGGGCCGAGGAATAGAAGGTGAACTGTTTAGAGGAGGGATGTCTGATCCTCCATGAGTCGAATAACCTATGAGATCTAATGCATTTGCGAAAAGAGTTAGCTTGGGATGAAATCTTTTTAGAAGGCACAGTATTAAAAAGGGTTTGTCTGTCTCTATTGGGGGACATAACCAGATTGAAATCCCCTCCTATAATCATGAAAGGTTGCGATGGGTAGTGAGGAGAATCAAATAATGTGTTAAGGAATTCAATCTGGCCAGTATTAGGAGCATATACATTAATGAGAGAAAACGATGTAGTCACATAATCACAATCCAGAATGAGATATCTACCGAGAGGGTCAGCATAAGATCTTTTTACCTTAATGGGACATGACTTCCTAATCAAAATCGCCACTCCCGCCCTGCCCGAGTGATCCGAGGCAAGGAAGGAAGTGGGGAAATACCTTGAGGCAAATTTAAGTGTACCAGTAGACTTAAAATGGGTCTCTTGAACCATTACCACATCTGCGTCAGAGGCCCTGAAATCCTTCAGGGCCATCCAGCGCTTACGAACAGAACCCAGACCTTTGACATTATACAACATAATTTTCAAAGTCATATTTGTAGTCAGAGTCTTCGAGTTTAGAAGGTGATACTCCTAAGCACCAAGGCCTGAGGTGTGCCTTGGCCTGACTGGTCAGTATGCCTGAAAAGAGGGCATACCCTGAATGTAAGAAAAGTAATATGAGTAAGTATGAATATTGGGGGAAACGGGTGGGTGGGAACCCAGAACGCCCACGAGCCCTGACCTGACAGAGGAGGAGGCTTAAATAGCCCTCTCAGACTCCTCCCACAAATGCAGGCTAGCCTTCGGCCAGCCTTTGTACTTGTAGTCAGAGTCTTCAAGTTTAGAAAGTGATACTCCTAAGCACCAAGGCCTGAGGTGTGCCTTGGCCTGACTGGTCAGTATGCCTGAAAAGAGGGCAAAAAGACACAAATTTAGGTGAAAAAGGGAAGGTAAAATCCATCAAGTGGAGTAGTGCGTGCCCGGATGGCAACAGTATGTAACTGATAAGTGTCCGTTATGACAGGAGAAATCCCCGACTCGGTGATGAGACAGAACCCCTTGTAGAAACCTGCGAAGCTACCCCGAACCCAACGAAACATCCCATGAACGCTTGGGCAGAGCCTGGAGCCCGAGACGACCCAGACATGAGAATGAACTACTGTGAATGAGAGGATGCGTGGGGGAAGGGGAGCCATGGCTTTCCCAAGGAGCCCCTGCAAAATGATAGCCGAGAAGATCAAAACTTCGACCAGACCCTGGGAAGTGCTCCGTGAAACCCTCCCCCCAAGCCCTGGCCTACCCATACTGGTATGGGAAAGAGCGAGGGTAAGTGCCAAAGGACAACTGGCAGGAGTTCAAAAAGCTAAATACCTGAAGGATGTGATGGAGTAGGTGGTTGAGGCCCAAACCCTGAGGCAATAAGCACTGACGACGTGGAGAAACCATGCCAAACACCGAATGCTGGTCCCACCTGATTTGATCAGGTCGTGCTGCAGCCGAGTCTGAATCCTGAACCGAGGAAGGAGGGCCAGACTCCACACCGGGGAAATAAGTCACATGGCCTGAAACAGTCATACCCCAAAGTGACAGAAAACCCCCCCCTACCTGACACCGGCTGGGGAACGGAAAAAAAATTACTGAACTGACGTCCCCGTGCAGTCTTCCAGGCCACATCCTAGACAAGATATCAGGCCCGAGTGTAGAATCCAGAATCATGACGACGTTTGCCCAAACCTACCACTTAAGGACCAACAAGGGGATGATGGCTGCCAATGCAGCCCAACCTGAGAACATGAACAAGAGAAATGACAGGCAACAATACATGAGAACAGCAATCCCCCTCTGAGCCTACCCAAGTATGAGAACATGAGCAGAAATGTCAAGACCACTGCGCGTGAATGAAGCTGATGATGGACCACCCCCCCCTCATGTAAGTAGTGACTGAGCCCGAGTAACCTGCTGCGCAGAGACAGGTAATTGACTGAAAACTCAGGGCTGGTGTACCCACAGACCGTGGTGGGTAATCGTACAGGTGTGGTGAATGAACGTGCATCGTATGACGTATGTCATACGGGCGAGAAGATTGTGGTCAACAATCATTAACAAACGAAACCTCAGCCCGTATGGATCTGTAGACGTGACAGATCCTGACATGTGAGCCCTAGCTAACTGACCCAGGTACAAACATGAACAAAGATACAATGAGACATGACAAACAACGAAGATAGAACCAGCTACCGAAGTATGCCGTGACTGAACAACAACGCCCCTCTGAGAAACGCTGTGACAGGAATGCTGAAACTGAAAGCTGAGGCAGGAACGTGAGAACCGAAACCCTGGGCAGAGCGTAATGACAACTGCAATGACAGAAATCCTGGGGCAAAAACACTATGACAGAACACTGACAGAAACGCAGAGGCAGAAAAGCAAAGACAGAAATCCTGGGGCAGAAACGCAGAGGCAGAAAAGCAAAGACAGAAATCCTGGGGCAGAAACGCAGAGGCAGAAATGCCATGACCGAAATCCTGGGGCAGAAACGCAGAGGCAGAAATGCCATGACCGAAATCCTGGGGCAGAAACGCAGAGGCAGAAATGCCATGACCGAAATCCTGGGGCAGAAACGCAGAGGCAGAAATGCCATGACCGAAATGCAGAGGCAGAAATGCCATGACCAAAATCCTGGGGCAGAAACGCAGAGGCAGAAATGCCATGACCAAAATCCTGGGGCAGAAACGCAGAGGCAGAAATGCCATGACAGAACTCCTGGGGCAGAAACGCAGAGGCAGAAATGCCATGACCGAAATCCTGAGGCAGAAACGCTATGACAGAACGCTAAAGCAGAAATGTAATGACAGAAAACCTGGGGCAGAAACACCAAGACAGAAAAGCTGAGACTGAACGCCAAGCCAGAAATGCTGGGGCAGAATGCAGCCATGACAGAAATCCGGGGCAGAAACGCTGTGATAGAAATCCTGGGCAGAAACGCTGTGATAGAAATCCTGGGCAGAAACGCTGTGATAGAAATCCTGGGCAGAAACGCTATGACAGAAATCTTGGGCAGCCATGCTGTGACCGAAAATCTGGGGCAGAAACGCCTTGACAGAAATGCAGAGACTGTGCGCTGAGACAGCAATACGAGGGTAGAACGCCATGACAGCAATGCTGGGGCAGAACGTTGTGACAGAAATGCAGGAGCCGAACGATATGACAGAAATGCTGGGGCCGAGCGATATGACAGAAATGCAGGGGCCGAGCGACATGACAGAAATGCAGGGGCCGAGCGACATGACAGAAATGCAGGAGCCGAACGACATGACAGAAATGCAGGGGCCGAACGACATGACAGAAATTCAGGGGCCGAACGACATGACAGAAATGCAGGGGCCGAACGACATGACAGAAATGCAGGGGCCGAACGACATGACAGAAATGCAGGGGCCGAACGACATGACAGAAATGCAGGGGCCGAAGGACATGACAGAAATGCAGGGGCCGAACGACATGACAGAAATGCAGGGGCCGAACGACATGACAGAAATGCAGGGGCCGAATGACATGACAGAAATGCAGGGGCCGAACGACATGACAGAAATGCAGGGGCCGAACAACATGACAGAAATGCAGGGGCCGAACGATATGACCGAAATGCAGGGGCCGAACGCTATGACAGATATGCAAGGGCCAAATGCTGTGACAGAGATGCTGGAGAAGAACATTGTGACAGAAATGCTGGAGAAGAACGCCAAGACAGAAATGCTGGAGCAGAACGCTAAGACAGAAATACTGGAGCAGAACGCTAAGACAGAAATACTGGAGCAGAAAGCTAAGACAGAAATACTGGAGCAAAACGCTAAGACAGAAATACTGGAGCAAAACGCTAAGACAGAAATACTGGAGCAAAACGCTAAGACAGAAATGCTGGAGCAGAACGCTAAGACAGAAATACTGGAGCAGAACGCTAAGACAGAAATACTGGAGCAGAACGCTAAGACAGAAATACTGGAGCAGAACGCTAAGACAGAAATACTGGAGCAGAAAGCTAAGACAGAAATACTGGAGCAAAACGCTAAGACAGAAATACTGGAGCAAAACGCTAAGACAGAAATACTGGAGCAAAACGCTAAGACAGAAATGCTGGAGCAGAACGCTAAGACAGAAATACTGGAGCAGAACGCTAAGACAGAAATACTGGAGCAGAACGCTAAGACAGAAATACTGGAGCAAAACGCTAAGACAGAAATACTGGAGCAAAACGCTAAGACAGAAATACTGGAGCAAAACGCTAAGACAGAAATACTGGAGCAAAACGCTAAGACAGAAATACTGGAGCAAAACGCTAAGACAGAAATGCTGGAGCAGAACGCTAAGACAGAAATGCTGGAGCAGAACGCTAAGACAGAAATGCTGGAGCAGAACGCTAAGACAGAAATGCTGGAGCAGAACGCTAGGACAGAAATGCTGGGGCCGAACGCTAAGACAGAAATCCTGGGGCCGAACGCTAAGACAGAAATCCTGGGGCCGAACGCTAAGACAGAAATCCTGGGGCCGAACGCTAAGACAGAAATCCTGGGGCCGAACGCTAAGACAGAAATCCTGGGGCAGAAACGCTAAGACAAATGCTGAGACAGAAATGCCGGGGTAGCACGCTAATGATGGAAATGCTGGGGCGGAACACGATGACAGGAATGCTAGGGCCGAACGCTAAGACAGAAATGCTGGACGTTGCAACAGAAATGCTGAGGTATAAATGCTGACAGAAATGCCGGCTGAATCATGACAAACGCTGGGGCAGAAACGCCATGACCGAAATGCGGGGCTGAATGTGACGACAGACATGCTGGAGCAGAACACCCTGACAGAAATGCTGGGGGAGAATGCTGCGACAGAACTTCTGAGGCAGAAACGCTATGACGGGAACGCTACGACAGGAGTGCTATGATAGCAAAACGCTGACACTGAAACGCCTAGATAGAAACGCTGTGACGGAAACCTGAGACTGAAGCGCTATGACAGAAATCCTGAGGCCGAAACGCCATGATGAAACACTTACCTGAAGCGGTGAATGCCCGGGAGGCGTGCGGGGATCTCCCCCCCCCCATGATGCCCCATGTGAGTACCGGGAAGTGAGCAGGCGGGTGAGCACCCCCCCCCACGAGAACCGGGAAGCGTGCGGGCGATTCCTCCGTGATGCACGGTGTGAGTTCCAGGGAGGTGAACTGGCGGGTGAGTGGATAAAAGATGGACGAACGGACCCCCCCAGGAGAAGCGGGCGGCAGCCCCCCCCCCTGGCAGGACACACAGGGATGAGGGAGAAGCGGGCGGCGCACCCCCCCAACCATGCAAGATTGGGCCCAGCGAAGGTGGAGGATGGACAGACGACCCCCCCAAACTGAGCCCTAGGGAAGTTGGTGTGGGTGAAAGATGGACGGCCGCGATGTGCCCCCCCCTCATGGGCGCCGGGAGAAGCACGGGCTGCGTGCTGGCCATATAGAGCTGTGCAGGATGGAAGGACGTCCCCCCCCGCACTCCCCCGGCATGAGCTCCGGGAGAAGCGGGCGGGCTGCACCACAGGGAGCTGTGGAGGATGAAAGGACGCCCCCCTCCCCCCTGCACGAGCGCCGGGAGAAGCGGGCGGGCAGCACCTGACCAGCTGCAGCCGAGGGGAAGGAAGGAGGGTGGTGGAGGACGGATGGACGGCCCACCCTCTCTTCCCCCGGCATGCTTCCCCCCCCCTGCTGAACTACCAGGAGAAGCGGGGACCCGTGAATGTGGGTGCCGAAGGGGAACCAGGTGGGTGGAGAGGTGAACTCCCTGGTGAAGCATCGAGAGAGGCACCGCCACCATCTTGCAATCGATCCGGAAGTGACGCATGGCCCCGCCCCCTACTGAACCCAGAACGCCCACGAGCCCTGACCTGACAGAGGAGGAGGCTTAAATAGCCCTCTCAGACTCCTCCCACAAATTCAGGCTAGCCTTCGGCCAGCCTTTGTACATATAGACCCAATAGATTTGCTTTTGTAAGGTTGCAGACATTAAGGGATAAAGAAACACACTCACATGTCAGCAGACATAACCTATAATAAAACTGCATTTGGTTAGAAAGGTAAGAACAAAACATTTGTATCCTTAGCACCAGAGTGATATCCTTGAACATGAAAAAAACAAGAAAAAAAACAAGAACCAACTGGAAAAACAGTAAAAACAAAAACAAAGATTTTCTCAGGCCTGAGAGGCAATTGCGTCTCAGGAGGCCCTGAACAGATGTCAAGGCCAGGTAGGGGCGTATACGGACTTCCATCAGGAGACTCCAGGTAGAGAACTGGGAAGTACCCGCCGCTCACCTTATGAGTTTGTAGAATAGATTCTGCCATTACTAAAGTGATTAGCAAATCAACGAGGTGTATTAAACGGTATGTTAACTGAGTCACTCATGACCAGGAAGAAGAATGGGCATTAGCTATAAGACTATGCAAATTAAGAAAAACCAAAACCAAAAGGAGCAGGGTGAGTGAAAAAAGAGAAGAAAAAAAAAAGTCATAACAGATCAGATTATTAATTTCTACCACTCTAAAAACATGTAAAATGTTCCGAGTAGTGCAATGGGTATGGATCCATGGAAAACAGGTGTTGTGCTTTCAAGGAGGTTGCTTGGAGTTACGAAGATGCTGAGGTGTGGAGAAGCGTTTTCTGGATCTGTCTCTCACTGGGGTCCAGATGCGGCTAGGTGTATTGGGAGGAGGACGGGCTTGATTATTTGGGGGGATTAAGTCCTCTTCCGGGAGCGGTGGCAGACCCAGACTTTTCAAAAATGCCTCACCTTCCAATAACTCACGTAGAGTATGCTGTACTCCATCTTTAGATACGGTGAGGCGGAATGGAAAGCCCCAATAATATGGGATCTTGTGATGTTGTAGGTGGAGTGTGATTGGGCGTAGGCTCCTACGTTTGGCAAGGGTAATGGGAGACAGATCGCTGAAAATTTGAAGTTTTGCCCCCTTGTATGTAAGTTGGGATTTGTTGCGAGTGGCAGTAATGAGTGTTTCTTTGCTTTCGAAATAATGAAATTTCACTATGACATCTCTGGGTCTGGCTCCTGCCGGAGGCCTGGGGGCCAGGGACCGATGTGCCCTATCAAGGCGCCAATCAATATCCACCACTGTAGGGGCCAGAGTATTAAAGAGACCCAGAAGGTAGGTACGTAGATCTGAGTCCCCCACCGTCTCCGGGATACCATGAAAGCGTAAGTTTTGTCTCCTTTCTCTATTTTCCAAATCCTCTTGCTGTGACTGCAATTGAGAAACTGATAGATGCAAATTGTGGTTTTCCTCTTCAATTGCTTGCACATAATTTATCATCTCATCAAATTTATTTTCGAGTGTATCAGTGCATTCACCGATTTGATCGATCTCTCCTCTTAGTTCCGTAGCTAACTTATTTACTTCTAACGAGACATTATTTGTAATTTGTTGTAATAGGAGCTGTAACTTGGCATCAAGCTTGGCGTCTAGTATGTCTGGGGTAAGAATCTCACGTGGGGTAGAAGAGTCGAGATTTGGACCTTGAGCAACAGTAGATACGTTTACAGTGTTTTCTGCCTCCATGGATGTGTCCATCCCCACAAAGGGGTCTGAGGGGGTGTTTGAGGTCATAAGTTGTGGTCTGGTGACATAGCGTTCCATATTTGAACCTTCACGTGACCCAAATAGGGGTTTATATGTTTGCTGTTGTTGGCCAACTTTGCCCATGTAATAAACAGGAATTGTGGCAGGAAATCTAGCTTACCTCTGAATCTATAGGTGCTTAATATGGCGTAGCAGAGGTCTCGGCGAGCAAACGGGTCTCCAAGCTCATTTAATGCACATAGTTCATTCTCAGCGGAACTGCCATCATTCGTTCCTTAATTACATCTGCTTGAGACACTGTAGGGTGGGGTGTTTGAGGTACTGTGGTGTAAGATGTGCTCAGATCACCATTTAAATAGTGTAGGGGTATATTGCGGGCAGAGCAAGACAGGTAAGGTGTGTATAAAATCTCGTCCCCACACGGGCCTCTAAGATATTGTAAGTATCCAGATTTAGATTAACAACAAAGCTGTATGTGTAGAGGATCTTGCTGTAGGATGAGTGCAGTGAGAGAGATTTAATGAATCAGTGAAGCAGAGAGGCTGGAGGAGTACCTGGAGTACCAAGATGGCCGCCGTCCTCCAGAGGTAGGCCGAAGCCGGGGACTTTCCTAACGGCTGTAACCGGCCGGGTGAGCGCCGCTGTTATTAGAGGATGTGGAGTGAGCAAGGGGGGGGAACTCTTACTCACTGCGGCCCAAAGAGATGCAGATCCACTGTGTGCCGGCTCCCGAAATGCAGATGGAGGCTTCTGACAGTCAGCAGGACAGAGGGGCCGGGATCGCTGGCGCTTTCTCCCCCAATTATCCCGGGGGGGCGGAGGGTTGCCCGACCGGGATGATCGATCACACAGTGCCCGGTTTATAGGGGAGGCTTGCCAGGGGCAGCGATCGGGTCGTAGGCCCCAAGATGGCGGCGGGCCTCTCCGGCGCGGAGCAATCTGCAGGCCCGGGCCACTGAGAACCAGCAATCCGGGAAATAGTTCTCCAGCCGTGCAGCAGAGTGGCCCAGGATGCCGCCCAGGTGCAAGACTAGGCTCCCAGGAAGGATTGGAGCCTGGATGGTGCTGGATTGACCAGGCCTTGGCGGAGCTCAGCCGAGACACGTCTTTTCCTGTGTACGTCCAGACACGCCCCTCCTTTATCAGAGCATTTAAGCCACGTACATTATAGGTGATGAAGTTGAGGGTGGTCATCTCTGGGCACTGTGCTCCGGGGCTTGTCTGCCATTCTCCCCTACTCCAGGGGCACCCTGGGCAGAGATCCCCTCACCCCTTTCTTCTTATCTTGATCCCCTCCAGAGCAGAGCCCTCTATAAAAACTACAACTCACTGGCAGACTAAGGGGACCCTCCATACACCATATTTAAAGGCTTTTTTCATTTGTATTGTTTCACTTTAAGCATAATTAAAATCCCTGCTTCTTTAAAAAAACGATCTTTAAAACTTTTTTTGCATTGATACATGTCCCCCAGTGCAGTACCCAGGCCCCCATGCCCTTTTTATGGCCAATAACTTGCATATAAGCCTTCAAAATGGGAACTTTTGATTTTCCAAATTAGGGTCCCATAGACTTCAATGGGGTTCGCGGTTCGGGACCAAACTTTTGCAATGTTTGAGAGTTCTGGCGTGAACTGCCCTTAAGATATGTGAAAGGGAGTGTCTCTATCTGGATGGGTGGAAGTAAATGGGTAAAGGGCTGGCAGATATAAAAAAAATAGCAAGACACAGACCCCCACTCTCTTGATCTCTGGGCACAATGGGAATGTAAGGTTGTCTGTGTAATATACAAACATTATTTCTTTATCTATAACTTTCTCTTTCTGTAATTGTCTCCATACATTGGCAACACTTTGTATTGTATTTGTAACATCACTGCTTTTAAAGTTTTACCAGCTACTTTATATTTTGTTATATTTTTTTTTAAATCAGAAAAGAGTTTATTGAACAAGATCAGGAAATATACATACAGTTAGAGAACGTGCATATTAATAATTACAGACCCGGGTACAGACATACTCAGTCATTGAATACTTTTGCAAGAGTAAGACAGCATATACCTTTATGAGTATATAGATAGCGATTTTATGCCACTCACTTAAGTGAACTCTACATTTTGGTCCTAAGCATAACTAATCAACATATCTGTAGATTAACAGATAGACTAGAAGAAAAGTAAAATAACTGTACCCCATGGGGGAATAAACTTATTTAAACAAATTATATTTTTTTAAAAAGGAGTATGGTGGGGGGCGTGGCCAGGCAGCGCATGTAGCAGGACGCACTTCTCCTCTGCTCCGCCGAGAATCCTGTAACTAATCCTGCGGATCACCCATCCGACCCGATAACATCCCCGATCGGAACCGCACACTACTAGTGACTAATCCGGTCCATATCGGCGTTTGATCCGCGGCTGTTAAGCATGCCAAAACGGGGAAAAGAAGGCACCGGCCCGCCTGTGACTCAGGCCCAAGATGGCGCTCTGCCTCAGAGATCACAGAAGGAGAAATACAAGGAGACCGCTCAGAGACTCCTGTTTGGCAACAAGTCTTCCAAAGAGCCATCCTCGCCCGCATCCGACCTCAGTGAAGAGGAGGGAGGCCAGCTGGAGTTAGACAACACTATACCACTGGAGGATGGCACTGGATCCCCTATAGATTGGACCGCAGTGAGTACAGCACCACACACATGTCAAGACACCCAGGCACCAAGCATGCCAGTGGATAATACTGAACCCACTCTCAGAGACATTCTCTCAGCAGTGACTGTATGCAACAAATCCATATCACATTTGACAGATGAAGTTAAAGGAGTCAAAGCTGAGATATCCTATGTGAGACAGGACATGCAAAAACTGAGAGAGCGCACAGCTGCAGTAGAGAGCAGGGTCAGTGTGATGGAAGATGATCTTGTACCCATGCAGAGGGACTTAAAGTATAACTGTCACGTAGTAGACCAGCACGCAGCACGTTTGGATGATTTAGAGAACCGCATGCGCCGCAATAATGTACGCGCACTGGGATTCCCAGAAAGAATAGAGGGTAAAGACCCGGTCACCTTCATTGAGCAATGGCTTCTCAGCACATTCGGAAAAGACGCTTTCTCTCCATTATTTGCAGTTGAGAGAGCGCATAGAGTCCCATCTCGCCCACTACCACCTGGCAATCATCCTCGCGCCTTTCTCTTTAAACTTCTCAACTACAAAGATAGAGATGCCATCCTTGCCAAGGCCAGAACCATGGGAGGCAAACTAGCTATAGAAAACTCCAAGATATCCCTATTCCTGGATTTCTCGGCTGAACTCCAGAAACAGCGAGCAAAGTTCATGGATGTCAAGCGAAGATTAAGGGATCTAAACTTGCCCTACGCCATGCTGTATCCTGCCCGCCTGCGAGTAGTCGCACTTGGAGAAACCCGTTTTTTTGACCGGCCGGATATGGCGGCTCAGTGGCTGGATAGAGAAGAAAGAGCCCTTAAAGCAGCTAGACCGCAAAGAGATGTTCCCCCCTAAGTGATATGTCTTGTGTTGGTGTTGGACTGATGGGATCCAGCCTACTGTTCCCCCATCCCCCGTCTTTGTCTCTCTCTCCCCCCCCCTCTTTTTTGGAGAGGGCGCCTGAGCCGAATGCGGGCCTCAAGACATGAGCCTGCTGATAAATGTGGACAGTTCCTACACCCATATCCGTTGCTTAGGCGGATGAGGAGTCCTGTTCATCTCAACTTACTTTTCCTGCTTTTTTCCCCTTCCCCTCACCCTTCTTTATTTTTCAATTTTTGAATTGCAAGCAAGGAAGGATTACGTGCCTGCCGCTTCTGTAAAACCCCTGCAAGAACTGACCTGATGGTTAACCGGGAGTTTTCAAGGCTTTTACCCCCCCCCCACACCTGTTGTGTGGGGGAAAAGCTAACAATGCAACTGTTACAGTTGGGTGCACTATCACCCTTTAGAGTTACGCCATACAGAGCAGTATACTTTGGGCTCGAAGTCTGTTTTTTTCTGTGCCTATACTCTAACATGTTGAAATATTTTCGCTTGCTGTTTTGTATTCTGATTTCATGTCCACAGATGCCTAACTGTCCCAAGAAGCGGGAAATTAAGTTTGATATGTTTTTTCTATTATACAATTGGTATTATACCGGTACACAACCTGTGGGTGCTACTAGAGGTTTTATTAGACTGCCTAAAGTTTCTAAAGTGACATGGGGATGGCTAAGCTAACGATCGTGACTTGGAATGTCAGAGGGCTAGGTAGTCCAATCAAACGGATGGCGGTCCTCAGGCATCTCAAGTCGTTGGGTGCGGGGGTGGTCTGCCTACAGGAGACTCACTTCTCGGCGGACCCTACCCCCAGCCTCAACCCACGATTATATGTAACCCAGTTTCATGCAACCCATTCCACCTATTCTAGAGGTACAAGTATTTTGATCAGGAGGGATGTTCAATTCAATTGTATACAAAAACGCATAGACACAGACGGTAGATATATATTTCTCCTATGCACAATATGAAACCTAAAATGTATTCTGGCTAGTATATATATGCCCCCACCGTATACATCCGAGATTATTAAACATTTGGCAAGTTTCATGGCCCAATACCCAGAAGTACCCCTGTTGGCAATGGGAGATTATAATAATTTTATGAACGCCATTAAGGATAAAATGCCTATACCTATTGTTAATACAGGTCAAATACAAAGCAAAACTCCCTTTGCTAAAATGCTTGAAGAAATAGGTTTGATAGATGTGTGGAGATGCAAACATCCTGAGGACAAAAAATACTCCTGCTATTCGGCCTCCCATGCCGGATTGTCTAGAATAGATTTGGGTCTGGGAAACTATAAGATGCTACAACTGGTGTTGGAATCGGGATATGCAGATAGGAATATCTCTGATCATTCTGCCTTCTGGGTGACCATTTCATTGCCAAATAAGACCAGCCGCCCAATCTGGAAGCTTAATCCCTTCTGGCTTTCGCTGTTTGCCGAACCTGACCCCATACATGCAGCACTCAGGCTGTTTATGCAGGACAATATTGGCACTGCTAGGCTGGGGGTGGTTTGGGATGCAGCGAAGGCCTTTTTGAGAGGACAGCTTATTAAATCAATCTCACAAATCAAGACTGACACTAAGGCTTGGGAATTGCTGGTACGGAATATGGTCACCGAGACTGAAAATACCTACACTAATGATCCCACGGAAGATACCAAAAGAGCGTGGTTAAGCGCGCAGACAATGTCGGGCCAACTAGCACTGCAGTTAGCGGAAAATAAACGCTTCTTTCTGCAACAATCACACTTTGAGGAGGGAGAGACAACTGGACATATGCTTGCAGTATTGGCGAGGTCCCAGCAATCATCCTCTCTCATTCCTGCCATTGGAGATGAGCAAGGGTCCTTGAAAACCTCTACCTCTGATATCCTGAAAGTATTTAGTGATTTTTATGCCAATCTCTACTCCTCAAAGGTGATGCCCACTGAAGGTGCAATAGAAGATTTTCTGGGAAGCTGTGAGCTCCCCAGTCTCCAGATAGAAGATAGAACCATGCTTAATGCCCCTCTAACGGCAGAAGAACTAGACCTTGCCCTATCCCAAACCAAAAACAACAAATCACCAGGCATGGATGGTCTCCCGTCAGAGATATATAAACGCTACGCGGACTCTATGCTCCCCACATTACTAAAAGTCTACAATGAGGCACTAGAGGAAGGGTCCCTACCAAACTCGATGAATGAGGCAATCATCATCGTCCTCTTAAAACCAGGTAAAGACGCGAACTCCCCTGGCTCCTATAGGCCCATTTCATTGCTCACGTCAGACATTAAGCTGCTGGCTCGAATGTTAGCAAACAGATTAGCCAAGGTAATTCACAAACTAGTACATAGAGACCAATCTGGATTCATACCCACGAGATCCACGGCCCAAAATATAAGGCGGCTATTTCTAAATCTACAACTCCCAGTAGACAACCCAGGCAACAGGGCGATTTTTTCACTAGATGCAGCTAAGGCCTTCGACAGTGTCGAGTGGCCTTATCTGTGGAAGACACTACGGAGCATGGGATTGGGGGACACCTTTATCCGCTGGATACAGCTTCTGTATGCCACACCCACCGCCAGGATCCGCATTAATGGGGAGCTCTCGGAACCCTTTCCTCTGTTTAGGGGCACTAGGCAGGGGTGCCCACTGTCGCCCCTGCTGTTTGCCCTGGCCTTAGAGCCTTTGGGGGCCAAAATTAGAGGGGACTCAAGAATAGTGGGTTTTCAGAGAGGTGGAAATAGAGATGTGGTATCCATGTACGCAGATGATACTCTGCTGTACTTAGGGGACACAAAAGATACGTTACAAACAGTCATGTCCCTCATAAAGGATTTTGGGGAACTATCGGGCTTCTCCATCAATTGGGACAAGTCGGTGCTGATGCCGCTTGACCCCCTGAATTCCCCGCTGCCCCTGGGTGCAGAAATGATACAACAGGTGAGCTCATTTCGCTATCTAGGGATTCAGGTGACATCGAGCCCGAACACCTATATTGATCAGAACCTGATGCCCCTCCTGACTAAATTCCGGGAAAAAAGCAGAGCTTGGTGTAAATTACCATTGTCAGTGGCTGGGAGAGTTAACCTTATTAAAATGATTTGGGCGCCACAACTATTATATATCTTTAACAACTCCCCAATATGGATACCTAAGAGATGGTTCGATAGGATAGAAACCCAGTTTAGGGAGCTTATTTGGAAGAAAAAGGTAGCAAGGATAAAATTATCCACATTACAATACGGCAAGGAGGAGGGGGGACTTGCTGTCCCTCACCCTAGAATGTACTACCTGGCATCCCAACTGCAACAGCTGGGAGGATGGGGCCTATTAGACCACTCAGACCCGATTCGAATACTTGTGGTGGGGGACGAAAATAACTATTCAGCACTAGCAAACTTGGAAGCGGGGTTCTTACATCTAGACCCTGAGGCCCCTACAATTAAATTGTTGATCATGCTATGGTCTTTTGTAAAACAACTACTGGGCGTTACAGGTTTTTTGTCCTGCACACCTCTTTGGAGAAACAGGCAATTTAAGGAAGTACAAAAATTAAAAGGTCTTAAGAACTGGGAGGAAGCGGGTATCAAATTTATTTCGCAACTATACCAAAATAATACCCTCAAATCATTCCAACAGATCCAAATAGAATTCGAGATCCCACATAACAATTTTTATAAGTATCTCCAATTGCGACATGCTTTACAAACCCAGAGCAGAACTGTCAAAATCCACCACACAGAACATCCGATTGTTCAGGAAGTTCTCATGGAAGAAAATAAAAAAGGGATGATATCCCACTGCTATAACACCCTTGTCACGCGAATACAAGACCCCTCTAGACTACCATGTAGACAGCGCTGGGAGGAAGACATAGGGGCAATAGACGGAGATAGTTGGGATGTATGCTTGGCAAACGCCCCCTTGGTCTCTCTATCTGCATCTCAGAAAATCTCACACCTTTATTTACTCCACAGAGCATATAGAACGCCCCTCCAATTATATAAGTGGGGAATTAGAGATTCTCCCATGTGCCCAAAATGTGAACGTGATCATGGAGACCTACTCCACATGATATGGAAGTGCCCCAAATTATTTAGGTACTGGAAAGATGTACTAGACACAATAACAGAAATATTTATGATACCCCTTGAGAGAAACCCAGTAACATGTATATTAGGAGGAATAGAGGACGAGTCGATACCACCACCCACCCGCATAGCGCTCATCCGAATGCTGTATATGGCAAGGAAATTAATTGCTCAGTGGTGGATCACTCCGCGAGTGCCCACCAAGAAGCAATGGATAGACAGTGTCAATAGGCTCTTAATAAGAGAAAAGATTGCTTACCAACATAGAAAAGTCCCACAAAAGTTTATATCAATATGGCAGGCATGGTTGGATGTTCCTGGTCTAGCCCCACACCAGCTAATCAAAGATAGGCTACTCTTGGGCTGATGTGGACATGACCACTATTTGGATAATAAAAGTATGTAAAAGAAAGGGATAAACAAGGCAATACACTCCTCGAGAGGTATGAGGCAGAATATGCAATGTTACAATGTATGGCAAGATTTGGTTTTGTTTGGTTATGGTTTTTTCTTTCCTTCTATTTCTTTCCTTCTTTTTTCTTCTTCTTTTTATTGATTGATATTTTCTTTTTTATTCTCTATACTGGAGAATGTTATATTGCACTAAATACAATGAACACAGACAAACATAACAGAGCTGTATTATACTGTGGTGGCTCTCGCTGATTTTATAGGAAGATTACTGTGTCTCCCCCTTTTTACAGCTTAAAGATACTGTATAACACAGGAGCTTTCCTATACAAGGGAGATACTATTCTAGCCAATATCCGAGCACACCATTTGACAATCAGACATGTACTTTCTACGAGGCATATTATATGTCAATTTTTTTTTTGTTCAAGGATAATAATGCAATTGCCTTTACTTTTGTTGGAATACAAATAGAACCTCCTCTTGGCAATCTTAAAATGTGGCCAACTGTGTTCATGACAAACTGCACTAATACTCTAAAAAATATGTGTACATTCAATATGTTAACATGTATGATGTATGATTTTGTTCCCTATGCAAAATAAAAACCTTTCTGATTTAAAAAAAAAAAAAAAGGAGTATGGTATCTCCACCTCGGTGTTTCACCCAGATCTCTTCATGTTTATGCATTTTACCCATCTATAATCTACTCGAGCTCCCTTAGTCCTAAACCTACATTTGTAAAAGTCTGTCCATCACCAACTGGGTTGGGCCTAAACCTGGAGTATCCAACCATGGTTGCCACATTGTACAAAAATTTTTCAGAACACTACGGTGTTGATAAGTAAGCTTCTCACAAATAAGCAATCTATTCACCTGTTCCACCCATTGCCTACCCGATGGTATTCTTGGGGTTATCCAGTGTCTCGCAATGGCTTTGCGTGCAATAAATAACAGACGTATTACAGCAATGTGACCGCTCGGTGAGAGAGAGGGGATCTCCAGAGCACCAAGCAGGCACACCACCGGATCCTGTGGTAATGGAAACTGGTACACACTTGCAATAGTGGTAAGGACATACTGCCAATACCTGAAGAGCTTTGGGCACTTCCACAACATATGTAATAGATCACCATGTTGTCCACATCGCTTTGGGCACAATGGTGTTTCTCTTATTCCCCATTTATGTAGTCTAGTTGGTGTTCTGTATACCCTATGCAGTAAATATAAATGAGATAATCTTTGTAAAGCAGATACTGATACCAAGGGGGCAGATGTCATACACAAATCCCATAACTCTCCATCGATAGGTCCCAAATCTTTTTCCCAACCTCGTCTACAGGGTAGCGTACTAGCGTCATGGGTAAGATTAATCAACCTGGTGTATACCCTGGATATTATGCCCCTCTTCTCATCTGTCAGCAGGACATCTGTCATCAAAGGATGTGATGACTGGGCCAGAGATGATATTCTACTCTCACATTGGATTGCATGTCTCAGTTGGAGATATTTAAAGAATTGATTATTGTGGAGGGAGAATTTGTCTCTGATCTCTCAGAAGGATTTGAGGATAGATTCGGTATACAATTGTGCTATATAGTGAATGCCTGCTTCTTCCCATGCATGAAAATCCTCAAGTTTGAAGAGTTCTTTAAAGTAAATGTTCCTCTATAGGGGAGTGAAGGAACATATCCCCCGTATTTTGAAATGAGTCCTGATATATTTCCATAGAGTATTCAGTAATTTGATTGAGGGAAGGGAGCCTGACATATGTACAAGACCTGCATCCAAGTAGGATAGGGCAGAAACATTTGAGTCCTTTGGAACGAGTAAAGACCTAATTGGATCTGCAGAGTCTATTCCCCCCCAATTACTCAAATGTTGTATCTGTGAGGCTATAAAATAGTATCTGGCATGTGGTACCGCCATTCCACCCTGATCTTTAGGCAACTGTAGGGAATTCAGACTAATACGTACAGGTTTTTTTCCCCATATTAAATCTCTAAACTGAGTATCTATTTGTGAAAAACATTTATGTGTTATCCATATCAGGGAGTTGTGAAATATGTAAATAAGTTGAGGGGCCCATATAATTTTGGTTAAGTTAACTCTTCCTGTAACCATAAGGGGTAATTTTTTCCATGACAAGCATTTTTTCTAAATTTTTTAAGTAAGGGGGTCAGATTCAGTTCGAGATATTTGTTCGGGTCAGACGTTACTTGTATGCCTAGTTATCGAAATTCCTCAACTACTATTATTTCCTAAGCACAGTCAGGCAAGGGTTTCGTCAAAGGGTCTAAGGGCATAAGTACTGATTTGTTCCAATTAATGCTAAATCCTGACAGCTTCCTGAAGTCAGCCATCAGAGCCATAACATTTTTCAGAGAGCTGTCAGTGTCACCTAAGTAAATCAGTGTGTCGTCTGCGTACAAAGATATTACGTCCTGTCAAGGTCCACGTTGGAACCAAGGGTTCCAAGGCGAGGGCCAAGGGTTCCAAGGTGAGGGCAAACAACAGGGGTGACAATGGGCTCTATGTAGCCTGAAAGGGGTTGACAATTCCTCATTAATACGCATTCTTGCTGTCGGGAGACTATATAATAGTTGAACCCATTTTAAAAAAGGTGTACCGACACCAAATCTAGCCAATACTTCCCATAAATAGGGCCATTCCACGCTGTCGAACGCTTTAGCGGCGTCCAAAGAGAAGATGGCCCTATTAGCTGGATTATCTGTAGGAATTTGTAGATTCAGAAATAATCTATGTAGGTTTTGAGAGGTAGATCTTGTAGGTATAAAATCGGACTGGTCTCTATGAATGATCTTATGAATACATTTAGCCAACCTATTGGCCAGTACCCTGGCCAACAGCTTGACATCAAACGTAAGTAGGGATATAGGCCTATATAAATCCGGTGATAGGGCATCTTTACCAGGTTTTAAAAGTACTACAACGATGGCCTCATTCATAGATGCGGGGAGAGATCCTGTTATAAAAGCCTGGTTGTAAACTTTTAAGAGGATTGGGATGAATTGTGATGTGTACCTTTTATACACTTCAGCAGGGAGTCCATCCGCCCCAGGTGCTCTGCTATTTTGTGTGTGAGCTAAGGCTTCCAGCAATTCTTCCTCTTTCAAAGGGGCACTGAGTAAGGCTGAATCTGAGTCAGATAGACATGGAATTGGATATTTGTCTAAAAAAGAGCAAATATCGTCCTGTGAAGGTTGGACCTTTGAGGAGTATACATCTTGGAAAAATAATTTAAATACATCCATGATGGATTTGGTGGTGTAGCATGACACACCCATTGGGTCAGTTATAGCCCCTATGAGAGAAGACGATTGCTGTGATTTGGCCAGCATTGCTAACATATGGCCTGTACCTTCCCCCTCCTCAAAGTGGCTTTGTTGTAAAAAGAATCTTTTTTGTTTTCTGCCAGCTGTAAAGATAAGTCCCCAAGCATGGATTGGGCCGCCATCCACGACTTTTTCGTGTCATCTGTGGGGTTAGCTATATAATTTATTTCCGACCTATGGGCTTCCTCCAATACTGACTGCTCCCATTGTTTAGTGGAGGTTTTGATCTTAGAGATCACTTGGATAAACTGTCCTCCTAGATATGCTTTTGCCGTTTCCCAAACCACATCAATAGTTGTGGAATCAATATTATGTCTAAAAAACTGAGTAAGTGACTGATATTGGGTCCGGATAAAAGCGCCAGCCAGAAGGGGTTGAGTTTCCACATAGTATTACTTTTAACCGCTCCCAACCGTAGATCTATTGAAAATGGGGAGTGGTCTGACACCTGTCTCGTGTGGTATTGTGAAGAATCCACCAGTGGAAGCAGGATGTCATTCCCAAGCTCCATGTCAATTCTAGACAATCCCCCCACCAAAGCAGATTGACATGAATACACCTTGGCCTCCTGATTGCGCATTCTCCAGAGATCAGAAAGACCCATCTCTAAGAGGAGGCGAGCAAAAGGGGTGATACCCTGATGCCTCTGCGGCTCGTCTCCCCCCCGGATATGCAGCTTGTCCCTATCATAATCAATATAATTATTAAAATCTCCCATGACCAAGATCAGCATACCCGGGAAACGAGACATGAGTTCTGTTAATTTTTTTAATACATTGGCTGAGAATGGAGGCGGAATGTACAGATCCGCTATTATACATTTAGTGCCATACAGGGAGCAAGAGAGAAAAATATATCTACCATCTGGGTCAATTTTCACTTCTGCAGCTGAAAATTCAGTACCTTTTTCCCTAGGAAACTCACCCCCCTCGAGTATACCGAGTAAGTAGCATGGTATTGATGCCCAAATTGTCATATAGCAAATTGAGGAGTCGAAGTCGAGGGGAAGTGAGTCTCCTGCAAGCAAATCACATCCGCGTCAATGCGCTTGATTGTGCGAAGCACAGCCAACCGTTCAACAGGACTATTTAATCCCCGGACATTCCAGGACAAGATTCTGGTTACCTTGGACATAGAATTAGCATAAAAGTATTATCAAGGGTGTACTCAGATAGAAATTCAAAATAATCAGGTATATAAGTATACAAGCAGAGTATAGGAAACCATTGTCCCGAATGACCTGTGAAGAAATGGCAAATAAATGTTGGTAGACCCAACCAGCAACATAACTCTAATGCCGCGTACACACGAGCGGACTTTACGGCGGACTTTGCCCGGCGGACTTTTCGTCGGACTTTGTTGGCTCCTTGCGCCAGACTTAAAAACGGACGGACTTGGCCACACACGCTCACTGCAAAAGTCCGCTGGTTTTGAACGCGGTGACGTATAGCACGTACGACGGGACTAGAAAAAGGAAGTCCAAGCCCCACTCCGGCACCCTTTGGGCTCCTTCTGCTAATCTCGTGTTTATCTCGTGTTAGTAGAAGTTTGGTTAGAGACGATTCGCGCTTTTCACACTTCAGCTTATTTCGTTCGTTTTCTGCGGTTCAGTTTGTGCTTGTGAGGTTTGTATCTGCTTTTCAGTGCGTGTTGGTCAGTTCGTAACCTGCCTTGCAGGCCGTTCTGCTCCGCTCGTTTCTGATTTTCAGGTCGTTCTTCATAGGCCTTGCTGTTCTTCAGTGCGTTTGTTATAAGTTTGTTTGTTTGAGCAGCCGACCGTTTTGAAGCCATGTCGAGTGGACGTTCTCGTTCTCGAGTTCGTGCTGTGTGGGGACTTGGTGTTGGGGTTAATACTTTGACCCGAGTCCAGTCCATGAACAGGGTGAGGAGGAGTTCATGGACCAAGAATTGGTTGCGCCAGCGTGACCAGTTCTGTCATATGCCTTTGCTCCGTGAGCTCCGTGAGAATAATCCTGAGGATTTCAGGAATTTTCTCAGGATGACGGACCCCGTCTTTGAGCGTCTGCTGGCTATGCTAACCCCCTATATCAGCAGGCAGGATACCTGCATGAGGCAAGCCATCAGTGCGGAGCAGAGGCTAGTTGCCACGTTACGTTACTTGGCGACAGGGAGAAGTCTTCAGGACTTAAAGTTCTCGACAGGCATCTCCCCCCAGGCTCTGGGGATCATAATCCCAGAGACCTGTTCTGCTATTATTCAGGTCCTGCAGAAGGAATATATGAAGGTAAGTTTTATCCTTTAACATTACATGATATGTATTAACTGTTTTTTGATGTATTGTAGAGCTGTGCTCTTTACCTAATTGCCATGCTTTCAATCTGCTGTGAATGTCCCCTTTATCTTCGTGCATGCCTATTTTAATCATTTATTGCCCTACATGCATAATTTCTTTCATTAACCTCCCCACCATGCAATGCTGGGTCCATTTTTATCTCTAGCCTATAGTCCATTGAACAATGTATATTGTCTGCTCCATTGTCTTGTTTGTCCCTCCCCCACCCCACAAATGTTTGAGCCAGTCAGGTGTGTTTGTTAACCTAATTAGAACCCCTCCCCCACCCCACAAATGTTTGAGCCAGTCAGGTGTGTTTGTTAACCTAATTAGAACCCCTCCCCCACCCCACAAATGTTTCAGCCAGTCAGGTGTGTTTGTTAACCTAATTAGAACCCCTCCCCCACCCCACAAATGTTTGAGCCAGTCAGGTGTGTTTGTTAACCTAATTAGAACCCCTCCCCCACCCCACAAATGTTTCAGCCAGTCAGGTGTGTTTGTTAACCTAATTAGAACCCCTCCCCCACCCCACAAATGTTTCAGCCGGTCAGGTGTGTTTGTTAACCTAATTAGAACCCCTCCCCCACCCCACAAATGTTTCAGCCAGTCAGGTGTGTTTGTTAACCTAATTAGAACCCCTCCCCCATCCCACAAATGTTTCAGCCAGTCAGGTGTGTTTGTTAACCTAATTAGAACCCCTCCCCCCACATTCAAATGTATCAATGGGCCATCATAGGGGGTGAGTAATCTTATAAGTGTGCCTTATGTTTTTCAACATTTCAATTACAAACACACATATTCATAATATTTGACTGCTGTTGTTTACTAATGTTTTGGTGTAATCTGATATACAATTTTTTTATTAAAGTCCTTATCTTATTTTTTTTGCACTCCACAGTTTCCTTCAAGTCCACAGGAATGGCAGACTGTGGCCTCCCAGTTCGCTGACCGTTGGGACTTTCCCAACTGTGTAGGGGCGATTGACGGGAAGCACGTCCGGATTGTGCCACCACCGCATTCGGGGTCTTATTTATTTAACTACAAGGGGTTCCATAGTGTAGTTTTGATGGCGGTGGTCTCGGCACATTTGGAGTTTATGTTTGTGGATGTGGGTAAGAACGGCCGGATGTCTGATGGAGGAGTCTTTGCACAGACCGAGCTGTGCCATCGTCTCCAGACCGGTGGCCTGGAATTGCCACCTGATGACGATAATGTGGATGGACTCCCCTCAGTTTTTATTGCTGATGAAGCATTTGCTCTCTGTGAGAACATGATGAGGCCGTTCCCCCAAAGGACACTCACCCCTGAGAGGAGGGTATTTAATTATCGGCTGGCCAGAGCAAGAAGGGTTGTGGAGAATGCCTTTGGGATTCTGGCCAGCCGGTTCCGTATCTTCCTTACGTCTATTAATTTGGCGGACTATAAAATCAATCACGTCATCCTTGCTTGCTGCATCTTACATAACTTTTTAAGGAGACATTCAGCTACATATCTATCCTCTGTTGGGCCTGAGGCCAGACTGGAAGAGGCTAGCACTTTCACAGGCCTAGAAATTGGCCGTATTGGCTTGGCCCCCCGAACCGCACGTCAAGTGCGTGACCGTTATGTGAATTATTTTAATGGTCGGGGGGCCATTGCTATTCAGCAACAGCTGTAAGTTTGTTACAAAAATAAAAAAGAAAATTGGTTTATCTAAATATCTTGTTTTTATTGTTGTTTACCTTTAAGTTATCTCTGTCTCCTAGTGCACTTTTAGTAGTGTCAAGTGCATTTAGCTTTAGTTAATCAGGCCCACAAAAACAAACCCCAAATTTTGACTTCAAGAAACAGCCACACACATTGTATAGGGTCAAAAATTTTACTTGGTGCACATTGAAAGGTGCATTTTTTATCATATTTTTTATAATTTTTTGTTCTTTTTATTTTTTTCGAAAATATTTTACGTTGTGTAAAAAAATTATCTTTTACTAAATTATTCAAGCCATTTTTTCACAAATATATAGACCTTTATCTAAAAAGATTTACATACACAACAGTGTTTTTATAAACAAAACTTACAATAAATTAACTTACAAAGTTCAATATTTCGAGAACGGTGCATGTAATGTCACCCTTGCAGAAATTGGTCATTTATAAGATGCTCAAAATTGAGCTTTACTAAAGGGTCAAGTCAACATGTGCTATCTCCTATCATGGGAGAGCAATGTACGTGTTTTGTGTGTGCAATCCCATTTTTGGTTCCTCTCACCACCCAAGATTTTTCAGGATGAAGGGGTTGCAAACACAAAACAAGTACATTGCTAACCCATGATGGAAGATAGCACATGATGACACACCGTGTGCATCACACAATGTAAATTTGGGTATACCCCAAAAATTGTAAAAACAATCTTTAAAACAAAATAACTTCCCAAGGAAATGAAGAACATGATTGATGTTTTTAGGCCAAATGTGATTATATTCTGCCCAAAACATCAATCATGTTCTTCATTTCCTGTTGCATGGAGTCCAGGCGAAGTTTCATGCTGTGAATTTGGTCACGCATTTTATCTATGTGGCCATTCCACAGCATTATCTGGCCAATTAGCCTTTGCGCACTGTCTGTGGTGAAGTGCTCTGCCGCTTGGCCTTCCACAACCAGAAACTCACCTAAAACGAGTGAATAAAAACAAGGTTTACAATATGCACGCCAAAATACAGTAACTCAAGCTGGGGTGTCAGTCACTCACTTGGTGGGCTTGAAACCTCGCACACTTCCTCCACCTCTCCTTCCTCAAGGTCGTCGGGTGGGCGTGGTCTTGGGCTGGGGCTTGGGGTATCTTCGGCCTCAGGCTGGTGACTTGGGGGGGTCCTGAGATCCTTGGACTGTTGTCTGAGTCTTTTCTCCCCTATGAGATTTGAAAAAAAGGTATAGTTAAAACACACTGATCTTTTAGGTTTTAATAAATAAAGTAAAACGTTGGTTATGATTTTTTGCCAATTTTGCATCATAATAAATGTTGAAGACAGGATGAACATTACCTCTGAACAACAATTATAAAGAATGCTTATTTTCGGGCAAGTTTCACAGATGCTGACACCTCAATGATCTCCTATGTGTATTACCCCTCAAAAATTTATTTATGGTCACATAGTACACTAGAAAATGCATTTCCTGCGCAAAATGCGTGGGAATGCTGAATAGCTAAATTGCTAAAATGACCGCCATCAAAACTGCCCCATCATATTCCTCTATTATAAATCAGTACATGGTGTGTCTGTCCCCTCCCCCCGGGCTCTGTAATCAGAGCTGAGATGCTCCAGCCACCTCCCCCCCTGTGTATAACAGAAGCTTTGGTAACCATGGCAACAAAACAAACACAGTACACTCTGATTAATGGCTAAAATTTCCCGAAATGACCTCTAAACAAAAAGCTTTTTCTCCAAAAATGAAAAAAATATCAAACTGAAAGGATATAGCCAGATAGCTGAATATTTAGTGAACATTGTAAAGTTTGTTTGGTGTCTCTAGGTGAAAGTATGAAGGAGCTGAAACTTTTGGGAGCGGAAGAAGAATTTAAGGATTTCAAGCATGCTCCCATTGAATTCAATGTTTAAAAAAGTGAAAAAAACCTTAATATTTAAAAAAGTATAAATGGTAGTAAAAAAGTTGAAAAAGACCACACATCAGCTAAAAGAGACGAACATTTTAATAGTTGAATGGTTTTAATAGCTGAAAGTATGCAGAAGTTACGCAGAGCCAAAAAACGTACGGAATAAAATTAAAAGTAAATTTAAAAATAAATAAAATCGAAGAACAATAGTGGGACTGCTAAATCATTCCCACTAACTATAGTGCTCGTGAGTCCAGATGTGGAAACAGCTGCTGTGTCCTGTCCCTACATTACACTGAATCATTTTTGATGAAGCATTATATTTTCAAACACATCTACACCACATCAACTCATTGTGGGAATTCGACAAATTATCAAGCCATAAATGTATGTCCAACCCTGTCCCATCGTATTTGGCGAAAAAATAACGTCACTTTATAAAGTATCATATCTATTCCAAAGAACGGTATTTACGAACGATGCAGAAAAACCACCAAAAATAAGGATCAGCATGCAAGTTCTGTATCTCAATAGTAAAACACAAGTACTTACTTTTTTTCAGCAGCTTCTTTATTCGCCAATATTGTTCTGGCTCCCGACTTTTGATGTCAGACCACCGCTTCCGCAATTGTTCTTTCGAACGTTTTGTACCAAATTTCTCTTCAAGAGCGGTGACAACTGAGGACATTATTTTGTCCTTCCTCATATTGGGTCGTGTGTACGGTCCTTTTTTGCCATCGTAGTCCTCCCTTCTCAATATGGACACCATCTCCACCATCTCTCCAAAAGCCATGTTGGTGGCCTTATATCTCCTCCGGGATGTGGATGTTTGGGGCTCCGGGCTTTCCTCCGCGCTACTTCCACTTAATCGCTCCGCCATCTTTTGCTATTTACTCCCACTGCGCAACGAAGAGTGAAGGGGCGGGGCCAAATCGTACTTACGAACGTCAGGGGCGGGCGACGCAGGCGGAGCATGACACATGCGCAGTGTATATAAAGCTAGTACGATGGCCTACGTATGTCCGTGCGGAAGTAGCGAGCGGCACAAACGAAGGTAAGATTAAAGAGTGTGTGTGTGTGTGTGTGTGTCCCCTAGATTACAACACAAACTAATCCTGAGATTTGGGACTGACATTTAAGTTTTGATCTTGTGTCTTCTCTTGCAGAAAAAATGAATCCCTTTAAAGAGGAAGATTTTTTGTCACATTTCATTGATCTCTATGAGGAGAAGAAAAACCTCTGGGAGGTCAAACACCCCCTATATTATAATCGTGATGTTAGGAAGGCAACACTGGGCACACTTTTAGAGTTTGTGAAGACTCGACTCCCCCAGGCAGACCTCAAGTTTGTGGACAGGAAAATAGGTATCTTGCGTAACATGTATAAGCGGGAACACAGAAAAATCCAGGAGTCGCTCAGATCCGGGGCAGCAGCTGACCAAGTTTATGTACCCAAGTTGTGGTATTACCACAAACTGCGATTCCTGGATGAGCAGACCGAAGCCAGGCAATCACTTTCCACCCTTCCCCCCACCCTTCCCCCCACCCTTCCCTCCAGCCTTCCCTCCAGCCTTCCATCCACCTCCACCCCAGCTGAGGAGTCCCAGGATGAACTGGGCCTTTTCACCATTGATGAAGTGGATGCGCCCAGCTTCAGCCAGGTATACTTTTTTTTTAGATTTGGGGTTGTGTAAATGTTATTAATGATGTTAAGGTGTTAATTTTGAAAGTGCTTCATAAAAAATCACTTCTGCACAAAGAGTAATATGTAGACATATCACTAGACAGTAGTGGCCAAATATATACGTAACTTCAGATCTTGTTGATCATCTGAAATAATGGTGTGGTCAAATAGATAGCCTTTACTATTTTGTGTAATTATATTTGAAAGTTAGGAGCTGAAAATTGTGTGTGATTGCATAACAGAAAATTACAACTATGTCCCTTTTTTTTTACACAGGATGACCTCAGCCAGGAGGAGGCCTTGCCCAGTGGGAGAGAGGAGGAGGCCTTGCCCAGTGGGAGAGAGGAGGAGGCTGTGGCTGGGCCAAGTAGAAGCCGCACGGAGTGTCAGGTGCCTCCCCTCCGCATTCTCCACAAAAGGCCCAGGAGAATGACTCCAACAGAGCAGGAATCCCTAGACCTCATACGGGAAGCAAGCCTGATCCTCAGTAAACCTCCCAATGCAGAGGAGGCGTATGGCACCTATATAGCCAGCAGATTACTGGAGTTGGAAAAGGGCCAACGCCTCCTCTGTGAGGGTCTAATTTTTCAGGCTTACCAGAAGGGCTTGAGAGGGGAGCTTACTGCTACCACGTATCTGGTAGATGAAGCCACTTCTCCTCCTCCTCCTCCTCCTGCCCCAAGTACACCACCAGAGGCACAACCTCCGAGGAAGGCTGCAGAGAAGCGTGGAGGGAATGCTCCACGGAAGAGTCGAAAGTGATTGCCTGGTTTCTGTCTGGTCTGACTGTGCTCCCTGTGCTCCCTATAGTCGCAAGATACCTATTTTCTTGTCCTCAAACTTGATGTGTGTCCTGGGGGACGAAAGGCTTCCCAGATTCTAAAAGCGTGTCCAGTGTTGCCTTCCTAATTTTTTTGTGAATAAAATAAATACATTTTGGTTTACCTTACATTCTTGCCTATGTCTTTTGATTAAAAAACGCCATTTTGTTTGGGAATAGGCAGGTATAGGTCGAAAAGACTATGGGGTTGATTTGAGAAAAGCAAATAGTCTGTGCACTTTGCAGAGGGCAGTTGCCCTCTGCAAGTGCAATTGCTCCAGAGCATCAGAAATTATTTAAAAGCTTGACTTTGCAAAGAGTACCCAATCCTGTGCAAGTAAAAGAAAAAAAAAAACATTTTTGCTTGCACATGATTGGATGATGGAAGTCAGCAGAGCTGCTTCACATTTAATAAAGCTTGGGAGCAACTGCTCTTGCAGAGGGCAAATGCAATTTCCAAAATGCACAGGCTTTTTACCTTTAGGAAATCAACCCCTATGTGTGTTTTGGTCAAATAAAAACAATTAATTTTTATTTGACATGATTTTCGGAATAAATCAGCAGAGCTTCCCCGAATTTAAGCTCTTCCCCTCAGTTTTTCAGCGACTGCACTTCCAACAAGTGCACTTGGTGTGCAATTTCTCAAGTGAACGTTTCACTTGATATTCTTAAATGATTTAAGCCTTTTGTCAAAAACAAGCTCGGGGGAAGCTCTGCTGATTTATTCCGAAAATCATGTCAAATAAAAATTAATTGTTTTTGTTTGGGCTTCCTTGCATGTGCCCCTCGGATCCACAGCGAACGCACTTCAAAATGCTCTTTATGTGGAATTATATGTATAATTAGCACTTGGAGTGAAAAATGATTTTGCCTTTGTTAAATACACCCCCCTATGTCTAATGAACAAGGGACAACAACCTCATTAAGGTTCTTTAAAACAACACAAAATATGAATGTTAATTGTGGTAACTTGAAAATACACAGAAAAAATGTGGTTAGCATTTAACACACATTGTAAAGTAGCTAAAGTGTTGAAATAAAAAAACAAAAAAAAAACAAAATCTATTTTAAAATTTTAAAGTTATGGAGATCTGGCTGTTACAAAATATTATATTAGTCATGGCAGGAGGATAAATCATGAAGAAAGAAGTTTGTGAGAACTCTGTGTGAATATAAAGCAGAAAAACAACTTCATTCCTCTCGCATTATCAATCCTAAAAAAAGGCTGTATTAAAAGACGACAGAAGAGGAATGTGCTAGCTTCAAGACGAAGGCTAGTTTTACCAGACCGAGCGCTTCCGTCTTGTAATTGCTTCAGAGCATGCGTCAGTTTGAGTTTGTCGGACTAGCACACAGACGATCGGTTTGTCCGCTAGAAAGAAGAGTCCGTCGGATAAATTTTAAACAAGTTTCAAATCTAATTCCGTCCAACTTTTGAGAAAACAAAGTCCGCTGGAGCCCACACACATCGAATTGTCCGACGAAATCCAGTCCGCCGGGCAAAGTCCGCCGTAAAGTCCGCTCGTGTGTACGCGGCATTAGAAATGGAGCAAAACAGACTTGTATGTATTGGGTATAGCACCGAGTTGCAAAAATAGTACTGTTATAAAATCCGAGGTGGAGTAGTCACTGAGAAAAAATAACATAAAAAATGTAGCCGCAGATGGTTGATCAAAGAAATGCACTGAGCCCAGTGCTTCCACTCTAAGGCGAGCAGGATATAGCATAGCATATTTCAGATCAAGGGATCTGAGTCTCCGTTTGACATCAAGAAACTTAGTGCGTTGCTTCTGTAATTCATCTATTTTGAAAGCTTCAGGTTTGATCCTGGCATTATACAGGATTGCGTCTCTGTCCTTATAGTGAAGAAGTTTGAATAGGAAGGGTCTCGGAGGAGCTCCAGGTGGCAGGGGCCTTGCAGGCACTCTGTGTGCCCGTTCTACAGAGAACACAGGAGTAAACACATCTTTCCCAAAAGCAGCCACCAGCCATTTTCAATGAATTCCACTGGGTTCTTTCCTTCAATCCTTTCTGGTAGCCCAATCATTCTGATATTATTTCGTCTCATTCTATTTTCTAAACGAGAGGAGTGCTGTGTTAGGAGATGGTTGTTGTAAGTGAGATTTCATTGCATGGCCGCCATATCATCCTCTATGGAGCTGATTCTGCCCTCTAATGCTGATGCTCTTTCCCTTAGTTTTTGTGTATCTTGTCTCAAGAAGGAGATCTCAGCTTTTACCCCTTTTTATCTCGGTTGTCAAGTTTGTCAGGGAGGCATTGCATGAGGTTATAGCCGTAAAGATATCTCTAAGTGAGGGCTCAGTGTCGGCATCAGGGCTGATATGTGCTTATGAGTAAAAAGTGAAACATACACGAGTCCATATGTGGGGTCTTAGTAGAAGAATGTGATAAAAAACATAAGTCCAAAATGTAAAGTAGTGTTAACTCATGTCCATACACTGGAGACAGGACGAAAGTGAATGGTTGGAGACAGGGGCGGGCTGGGCCGGGGGGCAGGGATGCAATTTCCCCCCAGGCCGCTCTGATTCCCAGTAAAAAGGCTGATGTGCTGCCAGCTGGGAACTGAGCATGTGCAGTTGGTCGAGTGTTACTGCTCGGGTGACTCCAGAGGGAGGCTGGCAGGGCTGGATAACAGCCCAGAAGCTGCAGGAACGTTTGTGCTGTGAGCGGACATCTGTCCTGTCACAGTGCTGTTCCCGGCTTCTGAGCTGACAGCCTGTGTCCATTCAGACTGAGCACAGCCAAATGGAAGAGGGTGGATCTGCTCTGCCTCCTCCAGCCCCCTCTCTCACTGTGCCCACCCACACTCCGGGCAGCCTGTGTGCTGCTTCTGTGAATAGAACGTGTGGGCGGGAACGTTCAAACTGTGATTCGTCGATGATCTATATGGGACGCTGATAACTGAGCCTAAGCCTTCTGCCTGCCGACTTTCAAGTGAGTGATCTGTGACCGGCCTCTCCCCCTTCTCTCTCCTAAATTCCTCTCCCCCCTCTCTCTGCAAATAAGGAGGGTTCTTTCAGCAGCCTGTGCAGTACCGACTCCTATGTACTATGTAGTGGGCTCACACTGGTCTGCTGCAGGGATGGTGATCTCACTGTCTTCCTGCATGTCCTATAGACTTCTATTAGTTTGCACATTTTTGCTGCATTTTCTGAAAGTGCACAAAAACGGCTGCATCTTTGGTGCGTTATAAAAAAAAACTGCAGCAAAAACGCACAACCTAAAAGAAGCCTATGGGACTGTGGCTAAGGAAAACTACATAAGCACTGCGACCAAACTGCAGCATACCAGTGTGCGTCCAAAGGCTTGTACACACTTGCAGCAGCCACTGCCACTCTGAAAAGTGATCAATGCTCAGGTCACTTTTGCTCATGCTCAGCGGCTCCAACCAGAGCTGTCAGTTTTTTTGTTCAACTCGCTGGATTGAGCAAAAAAAGACAAACTAGTGGTGTGTACAAGGCTTTACTATGTTGATAAAGGAATCAAGCAATTTTCCTGAGTAGTGGTCTCTCTGTGTGTGGACAATTTGGAGCGATGTCTCTCTCTGTCAGTGGTGGCTGGTGCTCAAAATGTTTTTTGAGGGGGGGGGTGCAAACTAAAAAATACTGAAAAAAACCCCATCAATTGCAGCCTCACTGAGCCCATCAAATGCAGCCTCACTGTGCCCATCAAATGCAGCCTCACTGTGCCCCATCAAATGCAGCCACTGTGCCCATCAATTGCAGTCACTGTGCCCATTAATTGCAGCCTCACTGTGCCCATCAAATGCAGCCACTGTGCCCATCAATTGCAGTCACTGTGCCCATCAAATGCAGCCTCACTGTGCCCATCAAATGCAGCCTCACTGTGCCCATCAATTGCAGTCACTGTGCCCATTAATTGCAGTCACTGTGCCCATTAATTGCAGCCTCACTGTGCCCATCAAATGCAGCCACTGTGCCCATCAATTGCAGCCAATGTTACCCCCCTGTCGGCGTTTAACCAGCACCCCACCTCGCCCGCTGTCTGACCGGCACTTACCCCATCTTGGTGGCGGGTCAGGCAGCGAGTGACGGCGGGGAGCTGTCGGACAGGCAGCAGCTCCTGTGTTCTCTATGCTTCCTCCATGCTTTTCCTCCTGCTTTTCTAACACACCCAGGTGGGCTCTGAGCGCAATGCTCTGCGCTCTGAGTCCACCCTATTTTAAAGCCTATTGGAGCCTCAAGCTGCCTGAGGTGAGGTTGGGAGCAGTGAATGAATTAGAACATGTGTGTCATGGGAGCATGAGCCGGCAGCAGAGGAGGAGATCACATCCTTAAATCTCAGCCAGGGTTCATGCTGGGACTTGTAGTCCTTTACTTTTGGGGATGTGACACCCCAAAAGTGAAGGACTAAAGGTCCCAGCATGAACCCCTCAGAGCTCAGGATGTGTCACACACCCCTGCCCCCCCCCAACTAGTGAAGGACTACAGGTGCCACTGTCCCAGCTTAAACCCCTCAGAGCTGAGGATGTGTCACCCCCCCAATTAGTGAAGGACTACAGGGCACAGCATGAACCCGTAGGATCTAAGGGGACACATCCTTAGATCTCAGGGGTTAATGCTGGGACTTGTAGTTCATCACTAGTTGCAGAGGGGGGGGGGGTCAGGTCCTCAGCTCTGAGGGATTCATACAGGGACTTGCTTGCAATTTAGTTCCTGAAGGCCATGGTAGTACAAGTCCCCCACAGGCCATGGAGGGCCACATTGTCCTCCCCCCCCCCCCACCTTTGTGATTATGAAAAACCTTAGAGACCGTTTTCCTGATCCATCACTTTGCCACCACCGGTTCTATGGGCCACTTGACTGGACTTGCCCCCCAGGCCTAAGGCTGCCAGCCCTCCCTTGGTTGGAGACCCAAAGAACTGATGAGTGTAGTGTAGATCTGTAGGGCTGGGCTAGCATCGATGGTGTTAGACATCAAATAAGTAAAACAGATGGGTACTCTTACCAAAAGAGGTGGACTCCCCTGTCAGCGACATGGAGTCAATCAGGCAATGAGCCCCATCGGGCTGGAAGAGGAAGATCCAGAGTGTTGAAACAGGCAGGATAAACTTCAAGCAGCAGGAACACCAAGGAACATTCGAAGGGTGACAAGGATGGAGATTTCAAGGTGTAGAGTGGCAAAACAGCACCAGTCATCCAGAAGAAAGGTACTCTTATCCAGAGATTATGTAAGAGAAAAAATCACTGCTTCCGCATAGTGCAGGTAAAAACGGGGGATTTTTATTGCTAAAAAACCACGAACAGTAAAATAGTGATCACAAGATTAATAACGAAAGCAGCATGGAGAAGGGGTACCGCCCAAAGCGTTTCGACCCAATGGTCTTCAACTGGGGCATGCCCCACAGATGCTCAATAGGGTTTAGGTCTGGAGACATGCTTGGCCAGTCCATCACTTTTACCCTCAGCTTCTTTAGAAAGGCAGTGGTCATCTTGGAGGTGTTTTTGGGGTCGTTACCATGTTGGAATATTGCCCTGCAGCCCAGTCTCTGAAGGGAGGGATTATGCTCTGCTTCAGAATGTCACAGTACATGTTGGCATTCACGGTTCCCTCAATGAACTGTAGCTCTCCAGTGCTGGCAGCACTCTTGCAGCCCAGACCATGACATTCCCACCACCATGCTTGACTGTAGACACACTTATTTTTGTTCTATTCAACTGGTTTCTGCCACACACGCTTGACACCATCTGAACCAAATAAGCTTATCTTGGTCTCATCAGATCACAGGACATGGATCCAGTAATCCATGTCCTTAGTCTTCTTGTCTTCAGCAAACTGTTTGTGGGCTTTTTTGTGCATCATCTTTAGAAGAGGCTTCCTTCTGGGATGACAGCCATGCAGACCAATTTGATGCAGTGTGTGGCGTATGGTCTGAGCACTGACAGGCTGACCCCCCACCCCTTCAACCTCTGCAGCAATGCTGGCAGCACTCATACGTCTATTTCCCAAAGACAACCTCTGGATATGATGCTGAGCACATGCACTCAACCTCTTTGGTCGACTATGGTGATGCCTGTTCTGAGTGGAACCTGTCCTGCTAAACTGCTGTATGGTCTTGGCCACCATGCTGCAGCTCAGTTTCAGGGTCTTGGCAATCTTCTTATAGCCTAGGCCATCTTTATGTAGAGCAACAATTCTTTTTTTCAGATCCTCAGAGAGTTCTTTGCCATGAGGTGCCATGTTGAACTTCCAGTGACCAGTATGAGAGAATGAGAGCAATAACAACAAATGAAACAGACCTGCTCCCCATTCACACCTGAGACCTTGTAACACTAACATGACACGGGGGAGGGAAAATGGCTAATTGGGCACAATTTGGACAATTTCACTTACGGGTGTACTCACTTTTGTTGCCAGCGGTTTAGACATTAATGGCTGTGTGTTGAGTTATTTTGAGGGGACAGCAAATTCACTCTGTTATACAAGTTGTACACTCACTACTTTACATTAGGGATGGTCCCGATGTTCGAGGCAAACGTAAATTCGACTCGAACATCGGGTGTTCGCCTGTTCACCGAATAACGAACAATTTGGGGTGTTTGCGGCAAATTTGAAAGCCGCAGAACACCCTTTAAAAGTCGATGGGAGAAATCAAAAGTGCTAATTTTAAAGGCTTATGTGCATGGTATTGTCATAAAAAGTGTTTTGGGACCTGGGTCCTGCCCCAGGGACATGTATCAATACAAAAAAGTTTTAAAAACGAACGTTTTTTTGGGAGCAGTGATTTTAATAATGCTTAAAGTGAAACAATAAAAGTGTAATATTCCTTTAAATTTCGTACCTGGGGGGTGTCTATAGTATTCCTGTAAGGTGGCGCATGTTTCCCGTGTTCACAACAGTCTGAGAGACAAATTACATTTCTAAAGGAAAAAAAGTAATTTAAAAGTACTCGCAGCTACGTAACCGGGTGGCCCCGCCCCCTCTGACGCTACGGGGAAGCCATAGGCATGTCCCCGTGCATCAGAGGCAGGGGCGACCAGGTGGCCCGGCCCCCCTCTGATGCTACGGGAAGGCCACAGGGATGTCCCCGTGCATCAGAGGGGGGAGGGGTCACTGGCGATGTCACAGTGTGTCCCCGCCCTTAGTCATAAAAGAGCTGTCAACTGAGAGCGGCCGGTCATTACGGCGGGTGCCTCCCATGGAGGCAGATTGTAGGCGACGTGCGGCTTTTTTTTTCTTTTTCGGTCTATCAGAGCGCAAGAAGAAGAAGAAGACGACTCAGTGGGACAGTTTTTTATTTTTTAAATAAAGGACTTGTCCCAAGGCGTGTATTGTGTTTTTTTTTACCATTTTCACACATTATTTTTTTTTGCATTGATACATGTCCCATGGGGCAGGACCCGGGTCCCCGAACACTTTTTAAGACAATACCATGCATATAAGCCTTTAAAATTAGCACTTTTGATTTTTCATGTTCGTTTCCCATAGACCTTAACGGTGTTTGCGCGTTCGAACAAATTTTTTGCCTGTTCGCATGTTCTGGTGTGAACCGAACCGGGGGGTGTTCGGCCCATCCCTAGTTTACATTGTAGCAAAGTGTCATTTTTTCAGTATTGTCACATGAAAAGATATAATAAAATATTTACAAAAATTTGAGGGGTGGACTCACTTTTGTGAGATACTGTGTATGTATATATATATATATATATATATATATATATATATATATATATCTATATATCTATATAGATATATATATATATATATATAGATATATATAGATATATATATATCAAACTGTCTGTGCGCCACTAACTAACCTGCCTAATCTAGCTTAAATTCTCTCAATCTCCTCCACGTATTACACTACATACGGCCACAGTGTAAGCAGCCTTATATAGTGTGGGGCGTGGACTTAGCTCCCCGAGCCATGATTGGCCAATCATGGCTCTCACAGCAGATCGCGCTGTGATTGGTCAAAGCATGCAGGTCAGGTGCATGCTTTGGCCAAACAGCAGCTGTCAATGCACTGCGATCTCACAGTGCATTATGGGGCACTCTGCGGCACTCAAATTTGCTGCGAACACCCCATAAGTTTGGTTCGTCTGCGAACAAATGAACACCCAATGTTCGAGTCGAACTTGCCTTCAATTAGAACATCGGGACCATCCCTAACCTGTGACCTCTTGCGTTAGCTCTCCTATGTCATTCCTCTGTAGCCTTCATTTAAATTTTCGGTATTAGAGTTGCCGCCTCCCATTCCTTGTTTACTCATGTCTGCAGTGTGGGAGGACACTTTGAGCCTGAGAACCTGATTATGAATTCCACAAGGACTTACAAGTTCCCCGTAGTGAGCGCTGCACTTTGTTTCTATTTTCCTTATGTATGTGGAAGGGCAAGAACTTATATGTGAGTGCATGTGTGTGTGTTTTTTTTTTTTACTATATTACTACTATAGTAAAAAATACTACTTGATCAAAACTGTTACTAAGGAGAAAAGTGAAATGAACTGTTTCAGAAAGTCAAAAAGAAAACTTAAAACTTGACCCAACTTATTTTAAAGCCTTTTATAAAGGAATGGGATCACATTGTATTTTCCATTTTTATGTTTTGTTATGTTTCTCCTTACTGACAGCATGAGCTAACTTTGCAAATTTACCTGATATTAGTTCTCTAGATATTGTCCTTTTGGGAAATGTGGAATGAAAGTTGTAATGCAAGTTGTGATGAATGAAGCATAAGACACTTACAGAATGGAATTTAATAATATATTTCACATTGACAGCACAATAAAAGTATGCTATTTCTTCTTATAGCTAGACTTAAGGCATCTTTGCTACCATATGCTAGAGGGGATTGACATTTTTTTGTATAAAATATGTCTCTGGACAACTCTGGATTGGGATAGAATTATTTATTATAAATGATGAATACCAACATATTACATTGTTGTGAAGATTCATTACAATTTGCATGCACGTTTTATTAAAAATATGATTAATTTTGCAGTTCTAAAGCTTTTATATCACAGTACTTTTTTATACATTTTAAAAGTAAATACAATTCAGTGAGTGGCACCAAAATAGGCAACATGCAACAATGCAAAAAACCTTATATTGTGCAGATACTTATTAAATGGATTCCCCAAAACTCACTGGTCAGAAGTTGTCTAAGCCACTGTAAATTGTCCAAACCCCTAAACTGTCAAAAGTGATCTCTCAAAATGAATCTGAAAAGCCTAGGCAACTTCTGAGCAGGAAGTGCTGGGGGTCTGGTATACAGTAAAATGCTTAAATATTGTTTAAATGTGAGTTATATTTGTAACGGAACGTCCCACACTCCGCAGTGCTTCCGTCAGTATACCACTTCCTCCCATTCTGGACACAGATATCAGATATTCCAACCGCTCCCAAGCATAAAACAAGGCGACACTTGTTTCACTGCTAACATGGACTCATTTATTAGAACCAGAATACAGTCTTATATACAGTAGAAGAGGAGGTTCCCCCCTCCTGCTCATATTACTCTAACAATACACCTTTAACAAATTAACATGAGCTAATTAACTAATCCCTGAGGGGCGTGGCCAAGGCAGGCATGTGAGAGGACGCATCTCCCACAGCTCCCAGCAGTGATCTGGTAACCGATCCTCCCCCAGCCCACATACCGACTTTATTTTGCCCTATGCAGCACGGGCACGATCCTGAGACCCCAGGGGATCATCCGCCGGCACTCTGCACCAGAGGAAAGTTCCGAAAAGGACAGATTGAGATGACGGGCCTGGAGATCCAAGATGGCGCCGCGGCATCTTCAGCGAAACACACACCGCGCGGACAGGACAAGCAGAAGGACTCTTGGCCTAAAGCAAGTAAGACACCCAAAAATCACTGGTAAAGACGCCCCCAGAGACATGATTTACTATGCTCAGAAAATGGCTGGGGCATTGGGAACAGAGCAGTCATCTGGCCAGGCTGGGACACATGCTATGCAGGCAGACATCACACAGGTGCCCTGGGGAGAGGAGGAGGGGGAGCAGTCGGCCCTTGCATCTGGGGAACCACAAAGCTCAGCGGACCCGGACGCTATGAAGCCTACTCTAGCTGACATACTCAGAGCTGTGAACAACTGCACAGCTTCAGTTAACACCTTGAAGGAGCAGTTTGGGGGTCTGAGAGAAGATGTGTCATTACTAAGGCAAGACATGCAAAAGATACGTGAACGCACCACGGCTGTGGAAAGCAGAGTCAGTGACATGGAAGACCAGTTACCACCTATGACACAAGATACCAGAACAGCACTGCAATTAGCCAGGGATGCATGCGATCATGCAGAGGATTTGGAAAATCGCTTAAGGCGAAACAATGTTCGCATAGTGGGGTTGCCTGAGAAAGTGGAGGGCAGGGACCCCACCACCTATGTTGAAAACTGGCTAATGGAACTTTTTGGGAAAAATGCATTCTCCCCACTGTTTGCGGTGGAACGTGCCCACAGAGTGCCCTCACGCCCTCCTCCACCAGGGGGCCCTCCAAGATCCATTCTTGCAAGAATTTTACACTACAAGGATAGAGAAGCAGTGTTGAGACATGCTCGTGAGAGGGCAAATGTCCTCCACAATGGTGTTCGGGTGTCTTTCTATCCGGACTTTTCGGCAGAAGTCCAGAGGCGCAGAGCTAAATTCACAGACGTGAAACGCAGACTGCGACTTCTGCAACTCCCATACGCCATGTTATATCCGGCGAAACTTCGGATTGTGGTGAGAGGCCAAGCACAATTCTTTGAATCTGCCAAGGACGCCTCAGTCTGGTTGGATAGAAATGAGCAGGCATTGAAACGGCAGGCTCCACAAGACGAAGATTGAAAGGACTAAACCGGCTACTTGCAGAAGGCTGAGATACTAGAAAACGTCATTTTGTTTCCCCCTTTTTTCTAGATGGGCAACCAGAGCATACCTTATTTTCTATTTCCAGTGTTGACAGATGTTCCTTGGCTGGGGGACTGAATATTCCTAAGCAGTGCAATGAGAGCGAATTGGATTAAAAGTCGAATCTACAAATGATCATTTCCAGTAAAAAAGAGCGATGTAATGTCGCATACGTTGCTAAAGTTGCCATGTTGGCAGAATGTGCAGTTTATAGCACAAGAAAGTTTTCTTTTTCACCACCCCCCATTGAAGCGGGGAAAGTTCTAGCAATAAGAGTTACAAGCAGAAAGAAGAATATCTCAACAGGACACGAATACATCAACCTTACGGCAAACCTAGCAGAACCTCGCTACAGAAGTGGATCCACAAAGTACCGGTCAACACTACTTATTTACCAGCAGACATGGCGGACATCCCATTAGTATCCTGGAACGTTAGGGGACTACATTCCCCATTGAAGCGCACCATGATTCGCATGTGTCTGAAGAAGTACATCCCCGGAGTTCTTTGCTACCAAGAAACCCACTTGACTGCGGATACTGTGAGCTTCCTGAGATACTCCTGGGTAGGAAAGGCCTATCACTCCACGCATACCTCCTATTCCAGGGGGGTGAGCGTGTTGATCCATGGTAACCTGGACTTTGAAGAAATTGCAAATGAAATAGATAGTGAAGGTCGTTATGTTTTTCTCCATTGCAGGTTGGGCACATTGACCTGTGTGCTGGCGGTAGTATATATCCCCCCCCCCTTCACGGCGGCGGTGCTTAGGTCCCTGCTGACATTTATGGATGGCAGGCCTGACGCACCGCTGTTGGTAACGGGGGACTTTAATTGCTGCTTAAATCCAGTGGAAGATAGACACCCAGGACCCGGAGCCTCTGCCCTCTCCAGGGCTACCCCCCTGGCGCGGTTGTTGCAAGAGGTGGGCTGGGTGGATGTCTGGAGACATAGGAACCCAGGAGTTAGACAATTTACATGCTTTTCCAAAACCCATGGTTGTTTGTCTAGAATTGACCTGGGGGTGTGCAGCTTAAACATGCTCCCGTTTGTTTCTGATATGATACATAGGCCCCGCAGTGTATCCGATCACTCACCAGTGGTTATACGGCTTATAATTGCCCCAATAGCTACATTACCTAAAGCCCCTTGGAAATTTAATGCTTTTTGGTTGAAACTGTTCCGCTCACACGAGGGGATAGTTGGGAGCATGTGTGAGTTTTTCCGCACCCAGGATCCAAATGAATCGATAATTGGGCAATGGGATGTTTTAAAGGCATATTTGAGGGGTGTGTTAATAGCTGAAATGAATAAGGTTAAACAGGACTCTTCCGCACTTAAAAATGAACTTGAAACCAAAGTACAGGAGATGGAACAATTATATGTCACGGATCCTTCTGATTCGACCAAGGAGGCGTGGCAGGCGGCTCTTTCTGCATACCGTCAGCTACTGTCCTCATCGGCCGATAAGAAGAGATTCTTTGCTAAGCAGGCGTTTTTTGAGGAGGGCGAGAAAACAGGCCGCATACTAGCGAGAATCGCAAATTCGTACCAGAAGTCCCCAACTATAGGTGCTATCAGGACTAAGGCGGGTAACATAGTTAACACGCCTGAGAAAGTGCTGCAGGAACTAAACACTTTTTATGAAGATTTGTATAAGCCGGGTACATCTTATACATCTGAGGAGTTAGAACAATACTTAGAACAGATAGATTTCCCTAGATTAAACAAAGATCAGAGAGGGCTCTTGGAGAATCCTCTTACAGTGGAAGAACTACAGGATGCGGTTGGATCTTTTCCTAACTGCAAAGCGCCCGGGGAAGACGGAATCCCCATAGAAATATACAAACAGTATCCTACTGAATTATTACCCCAGTTGCTTAAAGTCTTTAATAGAGCCCGGGAGGAAGGCCGTTTACCAATATCAATGTCAAAGGCCAATATTGTTTTGCTGCTCAAGCCTGGTAAGGATCCAGTAGATCCCGGGGCGTATCGCCCGATTTCTCTGCTACAGAGTGATGTGAAAATACGGCAGTCAATTTGAGAAGGCTATTCCTTAACATGCAATCCAAAGCAGACAATATGGGTTCCAGGGCCTTGCTGTCATTGGATGCCACTAAGGCATTTGACAGCATAGACTGGAATTATCTGTGGTCAGTCTTACAGAGTTTTGGATTTGGCCCCCAGTATGTTTCTTGGGTTAGGCTCCTTTATAGTCAGCCGGAGGCCGCTGTGAGGGTTGCCGGCTACCTATCCCCAAGCTTTGTGCTGAGGAGGGGTATGAGACAGGGATGTCCCCTGTCTCCTCTCCTCTTTGCACTGGCTATTGAACCTTTGGCGATCGGGATCAGGGCAAATCTGGGCATTACGGGCTTCTGCTACGGTGACATGCAGGAAAAAATTATGCTGTATGCTGATGACACCATGGTCCTACTCGGTGACACTGGCCCCTCCCTTCAGGAGGCCATGTCGACCATATCTAAATTTGGGAAGTTCTCTGGCCTTCATATAAATTGGTCGAAGTCTGCCCTTCTCTTATTGGATGGAGATGATTCACAGGAGGTCTGCGCCGCTTGCCCCATCCCGATTGCCACTACTTTCAAATATTTAGGGATTCAAATCACGTCCCAGCCCCGAGACTTTATACATCTAAATATATTTCCACTCCTACAGCGTTTTAGAGACAAAATTAAGACCTGGAATTCTCTTTTACTGTCAGTAGCAGGTAGAGTAAACTTAGTGAAAATGATTCTTATGCCTCAGTTACTTTATTTTTTACACAATACCCCTATGGTTATCCCCTTAAAAATATTTCACATAGTCAATGCCATTTTCCGAACCCTTATTTGGAAAAATGGGCCCGCCCGGATCAAATTAGAACACCTACAGAGACCCATGGACTGTGGTGGATTGGCATTGCCCAATCCATGGCTGTACTACCTGGCCTCCCAATTGCAGCATCTGATTGGTACATTTGTCCCGTCACACAACTCATCCCACAGGCTAATGATCCATACAGTAGGTAAGGGACCGATACACATGGCTTTAGAAGCATTAGCCTTCACTAAACCACATAAAAAATACCCAACGTTTAGTCTAATTCAAAAGGTGTGGAATAAGTCCAAATATCTCCAAAACGTAGATGGATATACGGAATATAGTCCCATTTGGCACAATGACACATATGGGGAACTAGCTAAATTACAATGCGGAACTCGTTGGAAGCAGTTTGGAATCACTCATATCAAGCATATATTTAGGGAAGGTGTGTTGCGAACATTTGCTGATCTAAAAGAAGCGTATAATCTGCCAGCGTCAATGTTATTCTACTATATGCAACTTAGACACGCAGTACAGACACAGGGCCGCTCCTCGGAATGGCACTTGTCCCCGACCCCGGTTTTCAACCTTCTGGAGGATGCTGGCTCATCTAAGGGATTTATCTCTCAATGCTATGCCATCCTGTTGCAATCCGTGATGAGACGTCATCCCTTGAGGGTGAGAGAGAGGTGGGAGGCAGAGGTGGGACAGCTAGACGAGGGTCAGTGGGAGGAGATCTTTCAGGCAGTGAACCAATGTTCACTTAATGTGTCACAAAAGCTCACCCAACTATATATTCTATTGAGAACATATTATACTCCGCACAGATTACATTTAATGAACAGGCTGACGGAACCAACATGTACTAGATGTAAACGGGAGCATGGAGACCTGATCCATATGCTGTGGAGATGCCCCAAGTTGCACATGTATTGGGCAGGAGTGGTTCAAAATATTAACTCAATCTTTAATGTGGGTCTTCCACAGGACCCTAGAGCGTGTCTCTTGGGTGCTTTGGAGGAATACGAATGGGAAGGACACAACAGAGAAGCTGTGCATAGAGTACTTTTTCAGGCCAGAAGACTGATTATGACTCACTGGAAGTCCGATAGGTCACCGACTGTTAAGGAGTGGACTGAAAGTATTAACACAACTCTAAAAATGGAAAAGTTGATTTACCAACATAGAGGTAGCATGCCAAAATTTGAAAAAATATGGGGTCCATGGTTAGATGTACCAGGATTAGCACCTATGGAACTGGTATATGACAGGTTGCTAGGTATTAATGCCGGGTGAGACCTGGATAGAGGTTGACTGTGATTAGAATAAGCTTTTAACAATGTTATATTGAGATAGTTTCTCTACTATTGGATTATGTGTAGCATAAGAGGTGCTGTGTAAACCTGTCTACAATGCTTGTAATGCTTTCCCTGCAAACTCAATAAAATCTTGTTGGATTAAAAAAAAAATTAACTAATCCCTTTAAGCAGCCAATGTGACTCTGTGCCCTTCAGGATTTCACTACAGTTCAGACTTGTTGTCTCCGAGCTTCACACAGTACATTATACATTATCATAAGTACAACCACAGGACATTTTCTCACAATAGCAGGAGCTAATTACAATTAACAATATAAACAGTGATCCCCCCCCCCTCCTCAGCCTAGTCATCAACAAACTATAGTAGGAGTAGACTGTTCGTCTCGTAGCCATTGACTATTCAATACACATTACCATAAACATCAACACAAGGTTAATTAGAACAAACAACAATGTGTGGCATACCCTTAGAACCTGTGGTAAGCCAGACTAGACTCATTTACATTAAACACATTATAGCAGACATCAGACAGGTGAGTGGAGTTGATATTAGCATCTCCTCACAGTATGTGTCCCAACAGTATGACTCAGTCACTATTGCTAATATGGCAAATACAGGGTCCCCAGAGTCTGTGTGTCCTGGGGGACAAGGACCCGAAGCCAAAGTAACACCTCAAGGGTACCCCAAATGCCAGGGCCCATAATCTGTAGGTAAGAGGCTCACATTCAGTCCCCTCCAAAAGCCTCTGTCCTGGGTGAGTCTGTCACAATATTATATGATGCTTTGTTTTTTGTGTTACTTTCCTTTTTGAAATATGTAATAAAATGTATTAAACCAGGAGAGAAAGGGGAAAGGATGGAAAGAAAAAAAAAAGAAGGGGGGGTGTGGCTGGACGTGGAGCAGAGCAGACGCACATGTGAAGAGCTCTGACTTTCCAGAGGCCTTTGAGATGGGGTAGCAAACCCCAGCAGCCTTACCTGGACCTTGGCTCTGACCCCTGTGTCCCTCAGCGGCAACACCATAACCTCATCCAGACACCCCGGACTCTCCCACGCCTGTCTCTCTCCCTGTGAGCCGGCCGAAATGACTCAGCCTAACGCACGCGGCCGGTGGACACCTTAAAATTCACTCCTGAGCCTGCTGGACAGGTCACCAGAGACACAGGTGAGAGGCGGCTATTTTACTACACCCTGATACAGGCCAGCAGTCCCCTCTCCTTCTCTCCTAGACCCGATCCGCGCTGCACCGCACAACCATCCTGATTATACAAAACCAGACCCTGGTCCAGGATTATAGTGGTGCCTACCCCCTCAGTGGCAAAGGTGGAGGTCGAGGCCCAGACCCCATAGCCAAGTGCAGCAGCCATCTTACTCCACTCAGGAACAGGACTATTAGAGCTTTTCTAACACCCCTGAGCTTGGAAAGCCCCTTCAAAGATTCTAGAACTGGGGGGCTTGTGTGTGGCATGTAAGATGGAGATCATGTAGAGCCTCGGTCCCTGTCTCCCTATTTGCGGCTCCTGCATAGCATCCGTAGCTTCATTAGATCCAGGAGTGACACTGCAGTCTGCCAGCTAGTCCCGGGCATCATATAGAAAAGATTGGCTTCCAGAAAGCAATTTATCGTGGATCTTGCAGGCTACCATACCCCTCACTAAAACCCTGGGTTGTTGCCTGGGTCTCCTGATGTCTTTTTTTATCTTCAGGGTTTTCAAAAATATTTTCAAATATTTATTTCAATTTTTTTCCTTTTTTTGTTGTTTTTCAGTATCTCATTTCATGGGTCTTTTTTTTTTACCTTATTTTGGCTACTAGTGCTTCTTTTTTGGCACCATTTCAACTTAATTGCTTACATGTTTCTATATATGTTGAACCATGGTTATATTGCTGTTGGTTTAAAGTTTATGTTACGTAAGCTATATACATATTTGTTTTAATATGGCTCTTAAAATATACTCCTGTAATGTAAAGGGCCTGAATTCCGTCAAGAAGAGATGGCAAGCTTTGAAGGAGTTCAGGTCCTCCAATGCGGAGGTGATTATGGTTCAGGAGACCCACTTTAGATCAGGTGGATCCTTTAAATTTGCTTCTGAACATTTTCCCTCGGTCTACTTGGCTTCTGATCCCTCTGGGAAGGCCGGTGTGGCAATTCTCATTAAACGTTCTTGCCCGATATGTATCCTTTCTTCCTATCAGGACCCCCGCGGTTGTTTTGTGCTCCTGAACTGTAGTCACCTGAACACTCAACTCATCCTGGCTAATATACATGCCCCCAACGTGGGACAGATTAGTTTTATTACGAAAGTCTTAGAGAAACTACAGTCGTTTTCTCAACCCTTTATGATTATAGGAGGATACTTCAATGTGTGGATGTCCCCGACCAAGGATAGACAAGCCCTATTTCAAGATATTCCACGACTCGCTGTCCAGAAGCTTTCCACCTCCTTTCGTAAACTGACTAGATCACATAACCTCTTCGATACATGGAGAGTAAAACATCCTACTCAGAAAAGTTATACATTTTATTCTCCCTCTCATAAGTTATATTCCAGATTGGACCATTTCTTTGTAACTGCCCCCCTCCTTCCTTATATTGTCTCTTCTGAGATCAACCCCATTACTTGGTCGGATCATGCACCCATTGAACTTGACATTGTCTTGATGTCTTCTACCTCCAAAACTTGTCACTGGCGTCTTAACTAATCCCTAATAAAAGACCCAGTGATCCAAACCCAGCTACAACAAAAATTATCCAAATTTTTTCAACTAAATGATGGATCGGTTGCAGAAGTTTCCACCTTGTGGGAAGCCCACAAGGCTTTTTTCAGGGGTGAATGCATATGTGCGGGGTCTTGCCTTAAGCGGGACTCCACAAAATTAAAAGCTGATCTACTCGCTCAATTGGAAGTTGCAGAGACGCACCAACTTGAATCCCCCACGGTGGAACGACTGAGAGTAGTTACCTCAATCCGGAACCGCATCAAATCATTTGACATGAATAGGATATCCAAATCTATGCTATGGGCCAGGCAAAAGTTCTATGAATTTGCTAACAAACCACATAGAATGCTTGTTAATAGACTGAAATCACGTCCCTTCCTCTCGATACCTGACCATTTGATGCAACCAGATGGTAATCCTACATACTGCCCTAAGACTATGTCCCAGGTATTTGGTGATTTTTACAGGAAACTTTATAATTGCTTAAGCTCAGATTCGATACCCCAATTTTCACAGACAAAATTTGACTGTATTATGTCTTCCTTAGATCTACCCAAATTGTCAATTGTACAAAATTCTATGCTCAACGCCCCTGTCACTGTAGAGAAGATAGCGGCGGTGATTAAAGCCTTACCAGCTCACAAATCCCCAGGCCCGGATGGGCTCTCTTATGTTTATTTAATATGTTTATTTTTTCTCCAATTCTAAATCCCCATTTGCAGACTTTATATTCCTCTCTGCTCAAGGGTTCCATCCCGCATTCGCAGTTTCTTTTTTTTTTTTAATTTTTTATTTAAAGAATTGGCAGAGACACACGAAATACATCATTTCGAAAAACATCATTTCAAAATCACAACAGGAGAATACCATACCATACCATCATATCATTACATGACCTTATCAATACCTCAAGACAAAAGTAAAAGATATAACTAAATGAACACACATTAGTCTTTGGCATTAAGTATATTTTCTCCATGACTCTAGTCGATGCGGGGAACGCCTACTCCGAGGCAAAACCCGAATCAGCAAAATATTCCGCGAGTCCCGCTCCATTTTCTAGTTTAATGTGAAAATAAAGCTCTGAGGTTCCACGGAGCGCCCTACAGCACCCCATCTACCCCCAGCTGCCCCGCAAGGGGCAAAAACAGAAGAAAGAAAAGGTAAATGTAGTAAGGAAAAGAAGGACTGGAAAGAGAGAAAGAAGGCAAGTAGGGAGAAAAAGGGAACAGGCATAAGGAGAAATTGGGGTACATCAAGACAGCACGTGCCTCCCTCTCCAAATCTAGAATTAGTGAAGACCCGGCCCACATCCGCCACAGACCGGATCGATTTTCAGGCATTTTAAAAATATGACCATTTCAATCTGGAGCGTCTCTCCCCAACAGGGTCTGACCTTCATCCGAATAAATGAATATGTTCCAATTGGACCATGTCTTATTGAACTGTTCACTTTTGTGGCGGGCTGTGAGGATTAAGTCCTCCATCTTTTTGATTTCCTCCACTTTCCTAATCCATAAACTAATAGGAGGCGAATCCCTGGATTTCCAGTATAAGGGGATGCAAGCCTTCGCTGCGTTAAGTAGGTGCGCTATTATTGATTTTTTAAAAGCTTTCCGGGATTTGTTAGTTGCGTGAAGTAGAAACAGGGCAGGGTCTGCTTGAATGGGGAGGTCAGTGAACTTCTGCATCGTATGTTGAATGGTCTTCCAAAACCTCTCCAGCAAGGGACATGACCAGAAAATGTGGAGAAGCGTTCCACATTCACCTTGGCATCTCCAGCAGAGATCCGTGGCAGAAGGAAAAATCCTCCGCAACTTTGCTGGGGTATTGTACCATCTTCTAACTATTTTATAGTTTGTCTCTTGTGTCTTCGAGCAAATTGAGGATTTATGTGTAAAATGGAGGATATTTTGTTTTTGGCGTGTAGTAAAGGTGCAACTTAGATCTTTTTCCCACTTGTCTATGTACCGTAGACAGTGTTCATCAGGTGGCACAATCAGTAATTGATAGGTGGCCGATAATGTATGGGGCATGGTACCTTCTTCTGAACAGTATGTCTCAAAAGTAGTTAGAGGTTGTTCTGGGATATTGGGAAGAGGCATTGATTTAAGGAAGAGATAAAGTTGCTGAGCTCTCCAAAAGTCTAAATGGAAGGGACCGTCAGCATTCATAAGGTCTGTTACAGATGGCCATTTCCCATTAACCAAGAACTGGGATGCTTGGAAGTGTCCCGCTGATCTTAATGGGTTAAAGATAGAATGTGTGTAACCAGGAGTAAATTCTGGGTTTCCCAATACCGGGCGTAGTGGTGAATTCAGGGATACTAGGTTGGAGCGTGCAAAGATAGCAGAGCATATTTGTATGGTAGTACCTACCAGGGGGTGATTCCTCATTTCTCTGGGAAAGGAGTTAAGACACCAGGGGGCCCTATTGAGGGGTATGTCACATTGGGTCTGTTCCAGACTGGGCCATAATTTCGTGGTTTGGTGTCGGTTCCAGTCAATAAGTCTTGATAAAATGAGTCGCTTGGTAATATTTGCGGATGTCTGGGACCGCTAACCCCCCATTCTGTTTGGGTAACACAAGCAGCCGTCTGTTGAGTCTAGGTCTCCTATGTACCCATATATAATCAAAAAATAAAGCTCTAGTCTGATGAAAGTAATTGGAGGGAATTTGGATTAGGAGGGTTTGGAGAAGGTAAAGGAATTTGGGGAAAATGCACATCTTAAGGATACTGCATCTCCCCAACCACGAGTGTAGTCCTGTTTGCCATTTGGCAAGTAGAGCTCGTACCTTAGTGAGTAAGGGGGGGAAATTCAAGGTAAAAAGCTGTGAAATTTTGGTAGGGATATATGTGCCAAGGTATTTTAAGGCTGAAGTTGTCCAATTAAATTTAAAACTGGATTGGAAGGTTGTGAGTTGATGTGTCGAGAAACCTATGCCCATTGCCTCAGACTTGCTAAAATTGATCTTTAAGTTTGAAAGGTTACCGTATATTTTAAATTCATTTAGAAGGTTTGGGAGCGAAATCGCTGGATTGGTGAGTGAGAATAACATGTCATCCGCGTACGCGGCTATCTTTTGCTGTGAGTCTCCCATAACCACCCCTGTAATGTCAGGATTGGCTCTTAAAGTACGCAGGAACGGTTCCAGTGACAGGGCAAACAGGAGCGGGGACAAAGGGCACCCCTGGCGTGTCCCATTTTTAATCCTAAAGGAGTCAGATAATATCCCATTGGCCCGAACCCGAGCGGAAGGATTGCTATATAAGGATCTGATCCAACATAACATATTGGTTCCCATACCAATGTGTTCCAAGACCGAAGTCATAAACTGCCAATTCACCCTGTCAAAGGCCTTCTCCGCGTCTGTGCTTAAGAAAACACAGGGGATTTTATTCTTATTAACCACATGCAGGAGATTAAGGACTTTAATTGTATTGTCCCTGGCTTCTCTAGTCGGGACAAACCCAACTTGATCTAGATGGATCAGGGAGGGGAGATAGAGTTGTATTTTAGTGGAGAGTATGTTGGTAAACATTTTTAAGTCTGAATTAAGTAGAGAAATTGGCCTATAGTTTCCACAAAGTGTGGGGTCTTTCCCTTCTTTGGGGATCACCGTGATGTGCGCCGACAAAGAGTCTCAAGGGAAAGTTACTCCTGAGCCCAGCGAGTTGAAAAATTTGCACATAAATTACTCAAGGGATGGTAGTAGTGTTTTAAAGTATTGTGCGGTAAGGCCATCCGTTCCCGGGACTTTCCCAAGTTTAGTTGCTCCTATTGCTGACCTTAGCTCTGCCGTAGTAATGGGTTTATCAAGCAGTTCTCCCACTTCAGCGGAGAGTTTGGGCATGCCTAAATTATTGAGATAGTCTTCTATTCGTGACTGAGAGGGAGCAGGGTTCTGCAAATTGTATAGAGCTGAATAGAATTCCTTAAACTCTCTAGCAACGTCACGGGGGAGTGTGTGTTTCTGATGTCCTGATATGAGGTATGTAACTCGCCAGTACCTGGTCTCTAAGTGATTTGGCCAGCAGTTTACCACACTTATCCCCGGATTCGTATGAAATCCGACGGCAAATCTGAATCGCGGCTTTGGCTCGGAATTGCACTAAATCAGTAATTTTCTTACGTATAGTCAAAATTTCTGTCTCTAGAGTTTGAGTTTGGGTATGCTTGTGTCGTGCTTCCGCTAGCCTCAATTGATCTAAAAGCGACGCCATCTGTTCCGAACGTTGTCTCTTAATGCGCGAACCGTGCTTAATAAGTACCCCTCAGATCACTGCCTTGTGAGCTTCCCAGACAATACCGGGATTACTATCGGGGGTATCGTTAGTTTGGAAATAGGAATCTAACTCCCTGGTCACATCTTGAAGTATTTCTCTGTCCTGAAGGAGACTCTCATTTAATCTCCACGTTCTCATTTTGGAGGCAAAAGCGTCAGTCAGGGCATAGGTCAATAGAACTGGGGCATGGTCCGACCATGTGATGGATCCGATTGAGGAGTCCCTAATGGCATGCAGTTGGGAGTGAGGAATCAAAAAGTAGTCAATTCTCGAGTATATTTTGTGTGGTGTGGAATAGAAGGTGTAATCTCTCTCATTGGGGTGAGTAAGTCTCCAAACATCAATTAACTGTGCTTTATGTAGAGAGCGTGCTATACGTTTCCCTACACCTGGGGTGATTGAGGAGTGACCTGTCATTGTGTCCTCTGATGGGATTAATGGAACATTAAAATCTCCTCCTAACAAAACCTGGCCTCTGGCAAAGTCTAACAAAATGTCAATCATTTTGGTGATGAAGTGGTCATGGCCGCTATTTGGGACATATACATTAGCTAGTGTCACCTCTACTCCTCCTATTGCTCCCTTGAGGAACAAAAAGTGCCCTTCAGGGTCTGCCTTCACATCTGTACATTTCCATGGAACGATCGGGAGATGAGGATGGATACTCCCTGGGATTTAGCATTCCCATTAGTGGAATGATAAACCATTGGAAAGAATTTATTTTGCATTATGGGGAACCTGTCTCCTTTAAAATGCGTTTCCTGAATGAATGCCACATCAGTTTTCATACGGTGCAGATCTTGGAATAACATGCGCCTTTTTTCCGGAATATTGAGGCCTCTCGCATTGAGCGAGAGGGCGTTTACTGCCTCCATGATCCCAGATGCCCGTAAGAAGATAGGGGATGAAGTGGAGAGGGAAAGATACAGAAGAGAGAAATATCGGTGAAAAAAACAGGAGAGAGAAGACTATAGAACCTAGAAAATCGTGGAAAGTAAAAGGGGAGAGAAAAGAGAAAGAGAAATAGTATATAGAGACACCCTAGTAGGGTATCGAGATGGAAAATCTAATAAGATAGCACTATAGGTGCTAAGACGCTCTCCAGAAATATTCTGGTTACCGAGCGCAGTCCTAAATGGGTTTGTGGAAAGACGTGACCACCGAGGTACTCACTGATCATCCCCTCCCCCCGCCTTATGTTGTATTATATATAAAAAAAAAGGAAAGTATTAATGTGATAACGGTATATTACTTAAAGCAATCAGGAATGGTTCTAAAAAGAGAAAACCCCCAGTCACATTAAGCTAAAGTCGGGTTAAACCCTTACGTAATTCGCCCCTTTTTATATGGAAACAGGAGGTAAAGCTCCGACACATCTCAAGTTGGAACATAACTATATTAACAACCATAGTGTAAACACCCCTTATACAACCCAATCGTGAGCTATTAGTCTTTAGCCATATTCATCTCAGTCAATTATATATCCAGAGTGGGATTAGATGCCCCCTCACACACAAAACGGAGGGGAAAAGAGGAGAGGAAACACACCCGCCCCTGTCTAATGGCATAACTGTGTTCTATAAATGAAAGTGTTCAGTTTCGGGTCCCTCCCCCCCATGAAAGGTAACACCCTTCATTGCATGCACTCCACGTGCATCATGGGGATTACAAACCAGAGACCACCAGAACCCACATATCTAGGTGAGCGTTAGACGGAGAGATAGAGGACAGCCCAGGGAGATCTCCCCCCCGCCCCCCCTCCCCCCGTCTCTGTCATACGCAATAGAGGTGCTGCGACATACAAACCTATCAACCCTCCTCTCTCTCCCATCCATCATAACAGTGCAGTGCATGCATAGAATACCTCTGAAGATGAAAAGGTTACAGCTCTCCTAGCAAAGTAAATATGGTAATTACACTAATGAAACACTGCAATCATATATATGAAAAAACCTGGCAGTAACAATGGTAAACGGAAAATAATTCTCTCTTGACTCCATGTCCGTGAATCCACCTCAGAACCCTGCGGGAAAGTACTCTGATATGGATTGGATCTGCCTACTACTCTGCCGGTCAGCATTGATCCTCCCAAGCAACAGTGTCTGCGCTATGGCGGACTAGGACGTGCTGTAATTACCGCCCCTTTCAACTCCTGGGCAGGCACTATATGCCTGTGACTGCACTGCTATGAGAATTTTTTCCTACAGCTTACTTTATTAAGCTCTGTCTAACCTGATTGCAGATCCGGTCCACCTTGACGTTTCCCTGCTGTGTGCATATACCTATTCGCAGGCACACCGTGACCATTCTACTCCACTGTTTTTAAACAAACATGTTTACTGTATGCCCCCTGCAGGCATAATTTACGGCGCGGCCTGCTCGCTCCCCTGCGGGGATCCCCTCTAGTGGCCGTGTTCCCCCTCCCCCTCTCCTCCCTCCTTTTCGGGCGCCGACGTCCCAGAATTGTTTTATATATCTACTTTGTGAGCTCTTGTTCCCTGAAGAAGCCAATGTCTTGGCGAAACATGTAGGAAATTGAGCCCCCCCTCTTCGACGGCCATTCTCCATCTGGCCCATCCCACCATCCTTAGGGTCACTTACAGTACATGTACCCATTACCCTTTTTTTAAAGAATAACATGAATTGTTTGTAATGTATGTTTTACCTATGTAAGATTATCAATAAACTTTGTAATTTTTTGTCTTTTACACCTCTTCCTTATTTTTCTTCTTCACACTTTTTTGACCCTAGCACCGCCATAATCCCCCGTCCACAAACCTACCAGCTATTTGATTATTTTGGGGATGAGGTGCTGTATCCTTTGGTACCATCTAGCCACCCTTACATACTCTGATATGGTATTGCGGATTCTGGACAAAATGTTTAACACTGAGCACACAATGTTCTCCGTTGCAAAAGGTTATTTGTATGGTGTATAGAAGACTAGTCTCCGGAACTATAGTGCCCAGGGCTCCCTCTTGATTGTCTGGAATTATCTCGCAGTTTTAGGCTCAGCTCAGTGCAGTCCACAAACCCCCTCCAAACTATCACGGAGCTTGCCTGAGATATTGGACAGGTGTCTGCCAGCCGGCAAGACATTTGCTTTATAGCAAGTTATGGTCAGAAGGTTAGGCTCAAAATTGGCAAGATAGAGACACGTCTTCCATCTGAAGCATTAGAGGGGTATGTGGGTTCTCAGTCAGCCTGTACTCAAGGGTAAACGAACTTAACAAACAGAGGTAACAAACACAGATGTGTACAGATTCCATAATAAGGCAACTCACTGGTTTCACGACTCCCGGGATCCCTCAGCGGAGGTTGAGAGTGCTCTCCTTCTAGAATGCTGTCGACGAGGCAATTGGTAAGATTGTTGAGCAGAGACTCCCGAGCGGCTCGATGCACGAGGTAAGATGGTCAGCCAGTTAGGTACCTGTATAGGTTCCGTTCCCAGGAAGTCAAAAAAAGACGGTAAATGCGCAGGTGTGCGTAGTATGAAGGAGGCTGATGTCTTGCGGAAGATGACTGCCAGGGGGTACCCCCAGCGATACGTGCATTCTTGTCTCTTGGCTAAGTCCAGGACAGGTCTCAACATGGCCCTTCTCTGCAGCGTGGCCCTGGAGAGGTCTGGAAGAACTTTAATTGTGGCACCATCAAATTCCACAGCCCCGTGTTCCCAAGCCTTTCGCAGAATAAGCTCCTTCTGGTTATAATGATGGATCCTGCAAAGCACGTCTCTCGGTCTGTCAGGATAATTTGACTTGGGACCCAAGGCTCGATGCACTCGGTCCAATTCCAGTGACGGTGGAGATGCTCCCAGGATCTCCTGGAAGATAGCTGTCACAGTAGCCGCCAAATCTTCCGACCCTGTAGCCTCTGGTATGCCTCACAACCGCAGGTTGTTGCGTCGGCTACGATCCTCCAAATCTTCTAAATGAAGCTGTAGATCAATGGCCGTCGCCGCTTGAGATTCCGGAGATCGTATTAGTGCAGTGATCCGATGTGTGAGGGAGGAGATTGTAGCCTCGCCGGAGTCAACCCAGTCCGTCAGCGTGTGTAAGTCCGCTCTGACTTCTTGAATGTCCCTGCTGTGCGCCTCCTCAATGCGTAGGATGAGGCCCTCTATGTCCGCCTTGGTCGGAAGGGATTGCAAGATAGAGCGGAGATCATCAGGCACTCCTATCAACTTTGGCGATGTGTCCTCCATAATTATAGGACAAATAGTAGTTGGTTCAGAGGGAAAGTCTGTGTCTACAAAGGAGATTGGGGATCTCTCTTGGCCCAGGGTAGTATCTTCCGAAAGGCAGAGTGCACGTCGCGCTGCTATAATGGCTCCCGGCGACACTCTCCGTGAGTCTCGGAAGTACCTTTGAATGCCTCTTCTTGGGGTGGAAGAGTGGTTCCCTCCTGCTGATGATCGTGTTCGGTAGTGTCTAGCGGGTATCATGCCTCTTTTCCTCAGTGAAAATACCTTCTATTTAGCGGGTTAGGACGGGATGGCCAGGAGCTCTCTCAAAACGTGTCCTCACTCGGCCATTGCTAAGCCACGCCCCCCACATTCGCAGTTTCTACATGCTCATATAACTATCATCCCTAAACCAGGTAAAGACTCGTCACTACCAGATAACTACCGCCCTATCGCATTATTAAATTCGGATTATAAAATCTTTACTAAAATACTGGCAAATAGACTTTCTCCATTATTAACGATGTTAATTCACAAAGACCAAGTAGATTTTGTCCCAACGGGACATGCAGGTGACAATACGAGTCGGACTATAGACCTGATAGACCTTTTGACTAAAACCAAACAATCTGCCATCGTCCTAAGTTTGGACGCACAAAAAGCTTTTGACTGCCTAAGCTGGCCTTTCATGTATGCGGTTCTTTCCAGATACAGATTCTCAGGCCCTTTTGTACAAGCCTTACAGGCTTTATATAATATACCTTCCTATCAGGTTCAGTTGTCCTCATACTTGTCACAGCGGTTCCCCCTCAGAAATGGCACCAGACAGGGGTGTCCTTTATCACCCCTGTTGTTCATCTTAAACTTAGAACCTCTGGCTTCGGCCTTTAGGTCCCATCCAGATATCCAGGGGGTCTCGTTGTGACAACAAGACTATAAGCTATCACTTTTCGCTGATGACATTTTGTTGACGCTTACCCACCCCCTCTTTACCTTCTTTACAGGACACTCTCTCCACTTTTGGATCTTTATCGGGGTTTAAAATTAGTCAGTCAAAAACGGAGGCCCTACCCATTACCATTCCACCAGACCTGCTTAACACTCTCCAACACACCTTTAAATATCGCTGGTGTCCTCCTTCATTGAAGTACTTGGGCGTCCATCTCACAACCTCGTATTCTTCCCTCTATCAGGCTAACTTTCCCCCTATGTTTACAGAAATAACCCGTCTCTTAAATCTTTGGACTTCCCTTCCTATCTCTCTCCTTGGTAGAATTGACGTCCTTAACCGGTTCAATACAACGACAATTGCGCGGTCGTGCGACGTTATACCCAAACAAAATTGACGTCCTTTTTTTCCCACAAATAGAGCTTTCTTTTGGTGGTATTTGATCACCTCTGCGGTTTTTATTTTTTGTGCTATAAACAAAATAAGAGCGACAATTTTGAAAAAATGCCTCAAGTTCATATGGAATAATGCATCCCATAGGATTGCACGATCAGTAGTTTATGCTTTAAAGAATAGAGGAGGACTGGCTGCACCAGATATCATCAAATATTATTATGCCTCTCACCTTCGGGTATTATCTTCCTGGATCTCTAGGAAGGCTCCAAGTAGGTGGGCCGAGATTGAAATGGGGATAACTGTTCCGGTACATCCATGCTACATGCTATGGCCTTCCTCAGCTAAGTTTATGCTTCAGCTGAGATCCCTTTGCTTGGCACCGATGCTCTTTACCTTTGCTATTTGGAAGAGATGTGTGGAGCGGTTTTCCCTATCCTCCAAATGCTCTCCATTTCTAAATGTACTCTTCAACCCGGACATACCTGATGGGCTGTCCAATGCAAGGATGCTTCCCTGGACCCAGGCCAGAATTTTTCAGTTGCAACATCTCGTACACCCGGCTACGTGCAAACTTATGTCTTTTTCAGATCTGCAAACGAAATATGAACTCCCTGCCTCCCTTCTATACTCATACATACAATTTAAACATTTCTTCCACTCTAACTCCCCCTCACTCTCATTGGAGAAACCTACTGATTTTGAAGCCCTATGTGCCAATGGTCCCTACGAACCCAAACAGATTTCTTCTATATACAAAATTTTGCATGAATCCCCACCTTTAACGGAATTTACACATAACTACATGGAAAAATTTGGGAGTCTGCATCAAAAATTTCACGTTGTGTAGTACAGAAGGAAACTGCCATTAAGATCTTGCTGTTTTAGTACAGGACCCCAGACTTGCTGCATGCCCGTAACCCAGCCACCTCCAATGTTTGCTGGAAATGCAGCGAGTCCATATATTTTGGGATTGCCCTCTCATTGGCCCTTACTGGACTAAAATTCAAGATCTTCTACAAACTTTATTATCTACACCCATACCTTTCAATCCCATGCATTTCCTTCTAGGCCTCCCTTTCCCGGGAATATCTAAAGCTTTACGGAAACTTAGGTCCTTTATCCTTCTGGCTGCTAAGAGAGCTATCCCTAGACATTGGCTCTCCATTTCTCCCCCCACATTCCATCACTTTCTTTCTATAATGGCGGATATACGTAGGATGGAACACTTGATTGCTAAAATTGAGGACACACTACCCTCCTTTTATAAAATATGGAAGAGATGGGATGACTCTGTATACCCCCTTGAATCTGATAACCCTCAAGCCTCCTGAATCTCCTGGTGCCATCTCCTGATTATCTTATACCTTTCCTCTTTTGTATTGTTATTATTCAAAACTATATATCCTTTTCCCGCTCTGTTTACCATATGATATGGTATGATAACTATACTTGAATGATCCATTGTTGGAAGACACTTATTTATGAACATACCTGTATCTACGTTCAGTTCCACGAGTTTATATATACATTGCCCTGTACCATCAAAAGTTGAAATGCTTTCTCTTTGTATTGCAGTGTACAATTTTTGAAAACTGTTATAAGTAAACAATTGCAAAAAAAAAAAAAAAAAAAGGGGGGGGGGGTGAAGAAATTAAAGAAAGGAAAGGAAAAAAAAAGGATGAAAAAAAAAAAAGCAAAAAAAGCAAAAAAGCAAGCTACAAACCTGGATTCTGAGGTGGGTGAGGGGAGGCCTCCAAGGCTGGATTTCCTAGCAAGGAGAGCAAGAAGGGAGTTCTACAGAACTGTGTGTAAAATAGAGTGGAAGAGAAGCATAAAGCCTGGACTGTAAAGGAGGAGAGAAAGATGCAAAACCAAATTGTGGAGGGGCAATGAGAATAGATTGTGGAAAGGGGAAAAGGCAGCAAGACCAGCGTGGAGACTGGATTGTAGAGGAGGGAGAGAAAAGAGATAGGAAGATCAAACTGTGGACGAAGGAAAATGATTAGTGAGCCTGGATTGGAGAAGAGAGGGAAAGAAGACACAGTTATACTAGATTGTAGAGGAGAGGAAGAGAAGAGGCAGTAAAATGGGATTATGGAGGAAGGGTAGAAAGAAGCATGAGTTGAGATTAAGAAGGTGGGGGGATGTTACATGATCAGATTGGGGGGGAGATTAGTGGGATATTGCTGAGAGTGAGTGGGGAAAGGCCAGTAAAACTGGACTGCGAGGAGCATTGTGGAGTGGAAGAATAAGCTGCATGACAGGATTGTATGGAAAACGTGGAAACGATTAATGGGACTAGATTGTAAGTAGGGGGGAAAGAGGCCAAATACGGAGGATGGTATGAGAGGAGACAATAACAAAGGAGGGAAATAGGGGACAGCAAATTTGGAATGCAAAGGAGAGAATCCAATGAGATGTGGTATGCTATGTGGAAGATAAAGGATCCAGTGTATATGAAGTCTGGCTTCTGTGTTTACAAGTGACAGCTTGACTCTCAATGGCTCCCATAGATCCGATCTCCTGAATGGCTCCCACTGAGTACAGGATCAGCACAAGGGAGATGCAGGCCGGGGTGGAATGAGGATGCCGACACCCCCAATGGATGATCTCCCTGCAAGTGAGAGGGGTGGAGCCACCTACAGCGTGTGGCGAGGTACTAGAGCCGGCTGCATGCTTCAATCTAATACAGCAACAAAAGTAAAGTGGAAGGTTGTGGAGCTTTTAAGCGAGGGGGGAGAATATGTGGGCAGTAGAGGGGGTTGCATGTAGAGGTCAGAGCTGAAGAGGGGTGAAAGCGAATTGTGGATGGGGAATGCAGAGGTTAGCAGCTGCGGAAGCTGAATTCTGAACTCTGCACTCTGTATGCAGCGCAACCCCCCCCCCCCCCCAACTCTGCAAGTAATGCACTCCTGGTATTTAATGCTCCTTTAAGACCCTCCCACTGTTAAGGAAATTTGACCACACCCACTATTTGATGCAGTTTGGAGGGTGTGTGTGGGGGGGAAGTGGCTCGTGGTTGAGTTCCTGCATCTGTTTTCTGAGAAAAAAAGCCCTGCATTTATATATCTTTGTGGAACTATGACTCCCCGAACAAATGCTAGAATACTATCCCTGAACCTTCCCCCATCTCTCTCACAGTAGGACTCTCAGTAGTACAACTACCTTTACCTCTATCTTGGATCCAACATAGATTTTACTCACAGACTGCTGACAGCAGATAATCCTCTTAGGCCCGGTTCACACTGGTGCGATGCGAGAACCCTGCAAATCCACTGCGGGTTCCCGCATCGCACCGACTTGCACGGCAGTTCACACTGCCATATGCGAACTGCTGGGGTGTCTCAAAACATTGTTAACGACACCCCCAGTTCAGTTTGCATATCTCACTGCGAATTGACAGTTCGGACATGAATTGGATTGCACAGGTGTGAACACCCATGCGATCCAATTCTGGTCCAAACAAAAAAAAGGGTCCTGTGAGTGTTTGGACCGAATGCGGTGCAATATCAGCCATACTATATGTATGGCAGAAATCGCATTGCACAGACATCGCATGTGATGCGAACAGCAGTGAGCTGCGAATCACATGTGATGTCTGGCATTGCAGCAGTGTGAACCGGGCCTTAAACGGGAAAAAGATGCTATCTCTTGCTTTTTAGGAGCAATGGGGGTTATTTACGAAAGGCAAATCCACTTTGCACTGCAAGTGCACTTCCAAGTGCACTGAAAGTGCACTTGGAAGTGCAGTCACTCTAAATCTAATGGGAAGATCTGAAATGAGTGGAAGCTCTGCTGATTTTATCATTCAGTCATGTGCAAGCTAAAATGCAGTTTTTTATTTTCCTTGCATGCCCCCCTTGGATCTACAGCGACTTTACTTCCATGTGCACTTTCAGTGCACTTTCAAGTGCATTGCAGTGCAAAGTGGATTTTCCTTTAGTAAATAACCCCCAATGTGTTCTCTGTTCCACTGATAAACTGAAGTTTCCAACTAAATAATAAATTGGATCCACCATTCTCTCTGCATCCAAATATTTATAGTTCATCCGTAATCTGAGCATCACATCCACACTATGGATCCCTCTCTGGTGCATGGACTGAAAATCCTCCAACTGGAACTTACTACAACCAGACAAATAGGGGTTGATATACTAAAGGCAAATGCACTTTGCACTACAAGTGCACTTGGCATTGCAGTCGCTGTAGATCTGAGGGGGACATGCAAGGAAAATAAAAAACAGCATTTTTGCTTGTACATGATTGGATGGAAAAATTCAGCAGAGCTTCCCCTCATTTCAGATCTTTCCCTCAGATCTAAAGCAACTGCACTTCCAATTGCACTTGTAGTGCAAAGTGGATTTGCCTTTCATAAATAACCCACATAGTGTAGATCCAAGGGTATAGAAATTACATGTTTTAATATACTCACATTCAGATTATAATTGATATAGCTTCTCATCTATTCCCAACACAGATTTTAACAAAAAGGCTTCTGCAGTGAAAGATGCCTCTTGGCATATTTTCACAATCAGTGCTTGGCACTGGAGTTCTTCATTCACTAACATGTGTTATAGAAGACTTCCAGTACCAGGTATTGGATGGCTGCCGCCCACTTTCTTTACGTATCTGTGATCATTGCAGGTACTGTATGTCCAGGGAACACATTACAGGATAAGTAGATGTTGCTATCCTTCTCACTGCTAGATGGCTTGCATGAGGGAGAAAGTTACACCTTTGGCTTTTGTGACACCTGCCCACTCTTGAATAAGAAAGACCATTACCGCATTGCTGGGATGCCCCTCAATTCTACACAGGGTGAGGCCATTAGTGTCCTTATTGTGGTGTGAGAAAAACATTTTTTTGGGATTCACTGTGATCCACGCATCCTTGCTCAAGCAATTTTCAATGTTCACCAAATCTGGCACTTAAGGCCCTAATGTTAAGTCAGAAAAAATACAGCCCACATGGGAATCGTAATCCAGTTTAAATTCTGTAGTTCTTATCATCTTGGCTCAAAAAAAAAAAAAAATGTTTGACCATGTGAAATAAACTGACAGGCCAAACATCTTTTTTTTTTCTTGCAATGATAACTGCATTGAATGCTCAAAAAGGTTGCTATGGGTGTAATTTACTAAAGGCAAATCCACTCTGCACTAGGGATGAGCTTCGAGTTCGAGTCGAACTCATGTTCGACTCGAACATTGGCTGTTCGCAAGTTCGCCGAACAGCGAACAATTTGGGGTGTTCGCGGCAAATTCGAATGCCGCGGAACACCCTTTAAAGGTCTATTGGAGAAATCAAAAGTGCTGTAGTTTTAAAAACGGCCGTTTTTTCAGGAGCAGTGATTTTAATAATGCTTAAATAATACATATATTAAGAGGGCAGGGACAGTTAACCCTTAGCACCACATCCCTAATAGATAAGAATAAAAAAGAAGGGGATTGGGGTAAGATTACCCCTGGGACTTTTAAGGTGCTTATCAATATCAAATTAGACCAAATAAATAATGTATGCAAAATACCAAACTGTCTAAAATTAATCTTTTATTCAAAACTTTAATACAAGTATCGCCAAGACATCTAAAAACAAACAATCTTTCAATCTGAGTCAATCAATAGTGATATGATATTTGAATAAACCACTTAATGAATACCACTCAACATGTTTCGCTCAGTTCATGAGCTTCATCAGGAGTTTTTGGTACATATGTGGCATACTATGAATAAGAGAGAAAGAGAGAATATACAAGTCAGATAATTCAAGGACGTTTCTAAATTAAATTTAAAAATAAAAATGAAATAACAATAATAATAATAATAATAATAATAATAAAGAACAAAAATCGATTGCATACATAAGGAATGAATATTATCATATAATGAAAAACAAATGTCTCTGGTTATAAAACCAATAATCAAATAATTTAAACAATTTAAACAATGAATTATGATAATTGTATTGTATATATTATAGGTTGACTTATATGTCCACAATTAGTGAGCAAACCATCAGTATAAAGAAGGGATTAAATCAAAAGTGGGATTTGCTTACCAAGCCCATTTAAGTTTGAAGAAAAGTAGCAAACAGATTGTAGGTGTAAACAGAATTTAGTGGTTCATATTCACAGGTAAACTGGATATGTCTCACCCGCCTAGGACCTCCCAAACCATTATGGTCCACAGAGGGGCCAATGTGTGGAGTAAAATAGCCGAAAGCTAGATATTAAAAAGGAAAACAGATTATTAACAAATTGTTTCTGAGTTGTTCATAGAGAAATAGAGGGGCAACTATCACAAAGGATTAAGGGTTTAGTTTACCTTTGAATTGAATCAAGGAGTATTGTTAAGGGCTAATATAGCCTTATAAACAAAATTGAATTGAAAGGAGAGCAATGCTCAAAAATCTCCACTAGGTGGTACTCCAACTGGCAACCCTTGCATGTCAGAAAGGGGGATCCATGTTCAAACAGCCCCAATAAGCTATAAAAAAATTAACAATAGTATAAGAACACTCATAGTCACACTATTAATCACCATCAGTGAATATACCTGAAATGGTGAGTAAGTTACCTGGATGATGGAGTGGATGCACACGGAGGGGGAGAAAGGCATACACCTCCCCTTAGAGCCTCAGAGCCACTGTCAGAAAGTAGCGGCCATAGAGCCGCACTATATATGTACCTCCAACCCGGCGGCGTCTGACGTCACCGCCGGGATGCAGACGTGAAGTGAGCTCCTCCCATAGGTACATGTGGCCAATGGCGAGCAAGGGAACGAAGCCGGATCCCATCCCCGCTCCGCCCACCACGTAGATGTGCCGGTGTCTTGTCGAATACAGTCCCCTATCCAAAAGTGTCCGCCCTGTACTGCGCAGGCGCAGTACGGAGGACAAACGAGACGCCAAAAGTCTCCGAAGTTCAACAGCTGATCGTCAGCTGTACACGGCGCCTGCGCATTTATTCTTACCCTATGTCCAGGATCATTCCCTACTATCCAAGTGGACATAGAGTTAGAATAAATAGTTGCCGAGCGCAGCGAGGCCGTGCCCGAAGCGCAGCGAGTGAAGCGAGCCCGCGAGGGGCCCTCTTGCAAAGCCATCACTAACAAGTGCCCGAGCGCCGTGTACAGCTGATGGTCAGCTGATCAACTTCGGACATTTTCGGCATCTACTTCTCCTCCGTACTGCGCAGGCGCTGCGCCTGCGCAGTACGGGCCGGACACTATATGATAGGAGGACAGTTTTTGTCAGAACACCGGTCCCCCGGCGCTCACAGCCCTGACAGAGCCCCCCCGGCGCATGCGCCGATCACAACCAAACTCCGCTCTAGCCTGCCTATCAAGCAGGCGCATAGAGTCACAGCGTACACAGCGTGGACAAAGTCAACGCGCATGCGCCGATCACCACCTATCAGAAATAGAATAGGCAGTGCTTCAATCAGGAAGCCCGTGTCGGCCATCTTAGTTGGGGGAAAGGAAAAGGGAAAAAAAATACACACAAAAAACGGAAAAACAACATAAGGACGTATATATCTCTAAATTCTGGATTTAGTAAGATTAATATTATCCAAAGGATAAGCAATGTAATTGAGTATGTTTGACATAAACCCAGAAATTAGTAAATTTAATTAATATATAATATTCATAATAGGGGAATACTGATGCTAATTCATGTCGCTGGTTTGACCAAAGCCAGCCATGCACCTCATTGGGAGTCTAATACCTCTAGGGCCCCTAGGAGTGGGCGATTGATTACTCACTCCAGCCCCTAGGTGCCCCTGGCGTCCGTGTGGACCAAGAAAGAAGGAAAGAAGAGGACCTTATTCAGCGGGGGAAATAGTTATCCAATGATCTAATCATATCTAGATTTTTTATGGATATTCAATTACCATACATATATGGGCTTGGGAAGAAACACCACTGTGTATGATGGTAAAAAGGAAAAACCACAGAATAAACACAGCATGAATAAAACATAATAAAATACAAATAATATGATTGTGTATCATGAAATGTTTTATATAAGCTCGGGTAGACATCAAAACCAATATATCAATTATGACGGGACTTCCCTGTGGCATTCCCTGTGACGTCACAGGGAAGTCCCGTCAAGTCACTGTGCGTCAGAGGGGGCGGGGTCACCGGGTGGCCCCGCCCCCGTTATTTAAGAACTGTCAGACGAGGAGCGCCGTCACACAGCGGGAGCCTCCCTCCATGCCAGCATGGGTGCAGAGCGGCCCGGAGAAGAAAATGAAGAAGAGAAGAAGAGAAGAAAAGAAGAAGAGAAGAGTGGGAGTCTCCCCCCATGCCATGGGTGCGGAGCAGCCCGAGGAGAAGAAGATAGAAGACGCCGCGGAGGAGATGCTGGACGAGAATGCCGGAGGAAGAGCCAGAAGAGCCAGAAGAACCAGAAAAACCAGAAGATGAAGGAAGATAGAAGAAAGAAGAAGCATTTAAATAAAGGAATTGTCAAAAACTGTCTCTTGTCATTTTTAAAATTTTTGACAGTTTTTTTGTGAAATGGTAGGGGTAAGTACCCCCTTACCATTTCACACAGGGGGGGGGGGCGGGATCTGGGGGTCCCCTTGTTAAAGGGGGCTTCCAGATTCCGATAAGCCCCCCGCCCGCAGACCCCCACAACCACCGGCCAGGGTTGTGGGGATGAGGCCCTTGTCCTCATCAACATGGGGACAAGGTGTTTTGGGGGGCTACCCCAAAGCACCCTCCCAATGTTGAGGGCATGTGGCCTGGTACGGTTCAGGAAGGGGGGGCCACACTCTCGCCCCCCCCTCTTTTCCTGCGGCCTGCCAGGTTGCGTGCTCGGATAAGGGTCTGGTATGGATTTTTGGGGGGACCCCACGCTGTTTTTTTTTTTTTTGCACGGGGTTCCCCTTAAAATCCATACCAGACCTGAAGGTTCTGGTATGGAATTTAGGGGGAACCCCACGTCATTTTTTTAAAAAATTTTGGCCGGGGTTCCCCTTAATATCCATACCAGACCTGAAGGGCCTGGTATGGAATTTAGGGGGCTCCCACATCATTTTTTTTTTTTAATTTTTGTTCGGGGTTACCCTTTGGGGAATCCCCATGCCGTTTTTATCAATGAACTTCTATGTGTATTGTCGGCAATGCAATAGCCGCGGGTAGTTTTAAATGGGTTTTTTCCTTCAAAATGTAATTTTGCTGTCAGACTGTTCTAAACACAGGAAACATGCGCCCCTTTACAGGCATACTATAGACACCCCCCAGGTACAAAATTTAAAGGGATATTACACTTTTATTGTTTGACTTTAAGCATTATTAAAATCACTGCTCCTTAAAAAACGGCGGTTTTTAAAACTTTTTTTTGCATTGATCCATGTCCCCTGGGGCAGGACCCAGGTCCCCAAACACTTTTTATGACAATAACTTGCATATAAGCCTTTAAAATTAGCACTTTTGATTTCTCCCATAGACTTTTAAAGGGTGTTCCGCGGCATTCGAATTTGCCGCGAACACCCCAAATTGTTCGCTGTTCGCCGAACTTGCGAACAGCCAATGTTCGAGTCGAACATGAGTTCGACTCGAACTCGAAGCTCATCCCTAATCAGGAGAAGGCAAACTGTATGGCCATATATTTTAAGGCAAAAATGCAGAAGGTATGGGGAAGAAGCAGTAAGCTAGGGTGGGATTATTTATTATGATTATTCATGTTCGTGTCCCATAGACTTTAACGGTGTACGCGTGTTCGAGCGAACTTTTTTCCTGTTCGCATGTTCTAGTGCGAACCGAACAGGGTGGTGTTCGGCTCATCCCTACTCTGCACTACAAAAGTACTGCAAGTACACTTGAAAGTGCACTTGTAGGTGCAGTCGCTGTAGATCGCAGTAGATCTGAGGGGAAGCTCTGGAATGAGGGTAAGCTTTGCTGATTTTATCATGCAATCATGTGCAAACAAAAATGCTATTTTTTATTTTCCTTGCATGTACCCCTCAGATCTACAGCAACTTCACTTGTAGTGCAGAGTGGATTTGCCTTTCATAAATGAACCCCAATGTCTTTAGTTATTGTATTTTTTTATGGTTGTCACGTTCAAAGCAATAACATTTTTAATATTTTTAGCTCTTCTAAAAACTCTTGTCTTGGGTTTCTTGGAAAGTGTCTTATTACGTTTAGGATCTTGTACTAGTATTGGCCAGTGCTTGTTAATGATTTTAGTTATAGCCTCATATTGGTTGTTATATTTGGTTGTAAATATTACTGTCATGTTACTTTAAGTAATCTCCAAGGTTTGCCTAGCATTATTCAGCTAAAGTTAAAGCCTGCATTACATGCTCTTCACTATAGCCTTTTTCTGAGTATTTTGTGTGTAATATTGCACTGTGATTGATGTAATCTTGATCTCTAGTGCAGATTATAAGGACCATCGGGGGTTATTTATTAAAGGAAAATCCACTTTGCACAACAAATGCACTGAAAGTGCACTTGGAAGCGCAGTCGCTGTAGATCCGAGGGGGACATGCAAAGAAAGTAAAAACAGCATTTTAGCTTGCACATGATTGGATGATAAAATCAGCAGAGCTTCCCCTCATTTCAGATTTACCCCTCAGATTTACAGCGACTGCACTTCCAAGTGCACTTTAAGTGCACTTGTAGTGTAAAGTGGATTTGCCTTTCGTAGATAACCCCCCTTGTCAGGTTCTGGTATGGAGGCCGAGATGCTAAGAGGGCTCCCCTTGTGGCTAAGTGCAGCATGCCCCTGGAGTTGGAAACAGGGAGTGCAGTTTTAAAAAAAGCATGGTTTGCCAGGTGCTTGCTTGTAGTCAGATGAGCTGATCACCAAGGGATGACTGCAGCAGGCTGGTAAGTACTTGAGGTGCTTGGTGAGGAGAGAAACCGGGAGCCAGGCCAAGGGTCATATAGGGTAGATCAGTCCAGAAGCATAAACAGGAGCAAGCCAAGGTCATACACAGGAAACAGGAACAGCAGAGTCGAGGAGCCAAGCTGCGGCCAAGCAGTAGCAAAGTCCAGATGCAAGCCAGGGGTGAAGCCAGGATATCAGAGAGCAGGGTCAGGGCAAGCAAGGTCGGTAACAGAAAATCCACAGATATACAGAAGCACAGGGAACATGGGGAAGCTGAAGATAATCCAGCAACATCCTGACTTCAGTGGCAGGTTTAAAAAGGGCAGTTGGCGCCAGCGCCTGTGTCAGAGAACAATCCGCAGAAGAACTGGCCAGTCCTGAGATGGCCATGTCCCTGACAAACATTCACAAAAACAAAATCAATACTAAAGGCTCAACCCAGCACTGGTGACAAACTGCAAGGTGACCATCTGCAAATAGAAATGCACTCTTCCCAATGGCACATCACCACAGCATGACATCATTGAAGTGTGCGGCTACGATTGGCAGCAGTCAGAACATGGAAAAGCTTAGCATTCCTAATGTTTAGAAGTCTAGCCATCTCTGCAACCTTGCCAGGCAGTCTCATCATGATGCACATAGACTGAGTGATACAGGCCTACAGTTGGAGTCACACATCTCCTTTCTTTTTAGGTTTGTGAGTGCATCTTTAATACATTCTTAATATATTTTCCTGAGGTTTTATTACTGCACTATGATCCTTTGCACTGGTTTTCTCTGCTTATAGGGAATATTTTTTTTCCAATTTGAGTGATGTAATTTGAGTGAAGTCCCATGGTGTAAGTAGGAGTTGTTATCCATCATCTTGAACTTAATCTTAGAAATTATTGTATTAATGGCATCTGAAGATAATTCTAGGTCAAATAATATCAAAGAACATGGGTAAGCTACATGTGTGAAATGGATGTTATATGGATTATTACCACAATACTGAACAAAGAATGAAATAAGTTCTTTGGGTCATTTTCAATAATAATCAGATCATCTATATAACTTCCATAACAGATTAAGTATTTTGAGAATGGATGAGAGACCCGATTATTACCCGGTATTTTCCCACAAACCCATGAACAACTTTGTATAACATGGCAAAAAGTTAGCACCCATGATTGTACCAGTTTATTGTAAAGGATAGGTGTCCAAAAACTGAAAATAAGTGTGTTCTAGAGTGAACCTGGGTAAAACTGAAAATAAACAAGGACTGTAAAGGATGTACAGTGCCTTGCGAAAGTATTCGGCCCCCTTGAACTTTTCAACCTTTTGCCACATTTCAGGCTTCAAACATAAAGATATAAAATTTTTATTTTTTGTGAAGAATCACCAACAAGTGGGACACAATTGTGAATTGGAACGAAATCTATTGGATTGTTGAAACTTTTTTAACTAATAAAAAAAAGAAAAGTGGGGCGTGCAAAATTATTCGGCCCCCTTGCGTTAATACTTTGTAGAGCCATCTTTTGCTGCGATTACAGCTGCAAGTCGCTTGGGGTATGTCTCTATCAGTTTTGCACATCGAGAGACTGAAATTCTTGCCCATTCTTCCTTGCAAAACAGCTCGAGCTCAGTGAGGTTGGATGGAGAGCGTTTGTGAACAGCAGTTTTCAGCTCTTTCCACAGATTCTCGATTGGATTCAGGTCTGGACTTTGACTTGGCCATTCTAACACCTGGATACGTTTATTTGTGAACCATTCCTTTGTAGATTTTGCTGTATGTTTGGGATCATTGTCTTGTTGGAAGATAAATCTCCGTCCCAGTTTCAGGTCTTTTGCAGACTCCAACAGGTTTTCATCCAGAATGGTCCTGTATTTGGCTGCATCCATCTTCCCCTCAATTTTAACCATCTTCCCTGTCCCTGCTGAAGAAAAGCAGGCCCCAACCATGATGCTGCCACCACCATGTTTGACAGTGGGGATGGTGTGTTGAGGGTGATGAGCTGTGTTGCTTTTACGCCAAACATATCGTTTTGCATTGTGGCCAAAAAGTTTGATTTTGGTTTCATCGGACCAGAGCATCTTCTTCCACATGTTTGGTGTGTCTCCCAGGTGGCTTGTGGCAAACTTTAGACGAGACTTTTTATGGATATCTTTGAGAAATGGCTTTCTTCTTGCCACTCTTCCATAAAGGCTAGATTTGTGCAGTGTATGACTGATTGTTGTCCTATGGACAGACTCTCCCACCTCAGCTGTAGTTCTCTGCAGTTCATCCAGAGTGATCATGGGCCTCTTGGCTGCATCTCTGATCAGTCTTCTCCTTGTCTGAGCTGAAAGTTTAGAGGGACAGCCAGGTCTTGGTAGATTTGCAGTGGTCTGATACTCCTTCCATTTCAAAATGATCGCTTGCACAGTGCTCCTTGGGATGTTTAAAGCTTGGGAAATCTTTTTGTATCCAAATCCGGCTTTAAACTTCTCCACAACAGTATTACGGACCTGCCTGGTGTGTTCCTTGGTCTTCATGATGCTCTCTGCGCTTTCAACAGAACCCTGAGACTATCACAGAGCAGGTGCATTTATACAGAGACTTGATTACACACAGGTGGATTCTATTTATCACCATCAGTCATTTAGGACAACATTGGATCATTCAGAGATCCTCGCTGAACTTCTGGAGTGAGTTTTCTGCACTGAAAGTAAAGGGGCCGAATAATTTTGCACGCACCACTTTTCAGTTTTTTATTTGCTAAAAAAGTTTAAAATATCCAATAGATTTCGTTCCACTTCACAATTGTGTCCCACTTGTTGGTGATTCTTCACAAAAAATTTAAATTTTATATCTTTATGTTTGAAGCCTGAAATGTGGCAAAAGGTTGAAAAGTTCAAGGGGGCCGAATACTTTTGCAAGGCACTGTATATTGTCATGAACAGAGAGGATATAATCTAATGCTGCAAGCCCTGCTTCATGTGTTATCAAAGCACTGCATACAGTGCCTTGAAAAAGTATTCATACCTCTTGAAATTTTCCACAATTTGTCATGTTACAACCAAAAACATAAATGTATTTTATTAGGAGTTAATGTGATAGACCAACACAAAGTGGCACATAGTTGTGAAGTGGAAGGAAAATGATAGATGGTTTTCATTTTTTTTATAAATAAATATGTGACAAGTGTGTCATGCATTTGCATTCAGCCCCCCTGAGTCAGAACTTTGTAGAACCACCTTTCAATGCAATTACAGTTGCAAGTCTTTTTGGGTATGTCTCTACCAGCTTTGCACATCTAGAGAGTGACATTTTTGCCCATTCTTCTTTGCAAAATGGCTCTACCAGCTTTGCACATCTAGAGAGTGACATTTTTGCCCATTCTTCTTTGCAAAATAGCTCAAGCTCTGTCAGATTGGAAGGAGAGCATCTGTGAACAGCAGTTTTCAAGTCTTGCCATAGGTTCTCAATTGGACTGGACTTTGACTGGGCCATTCTAACACATGAATATGCTTTGATCTAAACCATTCCATTGTAACTCTGGCTGTATGTTTAGGGTCGTTGTCCTGCTGGAAGGTGAACCTCCACCCCAGTCTCAAGTCTTTTGCAGACTCTAACAGGTTTTCTTCAAGATTGCCCTGTATTTGGCTCTATCCATCTTCCTATCCACTCTGACCAGCTTCCCTGTCCCTGCTGAAGAAAAGCATCCCCACCGCATGATGCTGCCATGACCATGTTTCACAGTGGGGATGGTGTGTGCAGTGTTGGTTTTCCGCCACACATAGCGTTTTGCTTTTAGGTAAAAAAATTAAAATTTGGCCTCGTCTGACCAGAGCACCTTCTTCCACATGTTTGCTGTGTCCCCCACATGGCTTCTCGCAAACTGCAAATGGGACTTCTTATGGCTTTCTTTCAACAATGGCTTTCTTTTTGCCACTCTTCCATAAAGGCCAGGTTTGTGGAGTACATGACTAATAGTTGTCCTGAGGACAGATTTTTCCCACCTGAGCTGTGGATCTCTGCAGCTCCTCCAGAGTTACTATGGGTTTTATGGCTGCTTCTCTGATTACTGTTCTCCTTGCCCGGCCTGTCAGTTCAGATGGACGACCATGTCTTGGTAGGTTTACAGTTGTGCCATACTCTTTCCATTTTCACATGATGGATTGAACAGTGCTCCATGTTCAAAGCTTAGGGTATTTTTTTTAGAACCTAACCCTACTTTAAACTTCTCCACAACTTTATCCTTCACCTATCTGTTGTGTTCCTTGACCTTTATGATGCTGTTTGTTTACTAAGGTTCTCTAACAAACCTCTGAGGGCTTCACAGAACAGCTATATTTATATTGAGATTAAATTACACACAGGTAGACTCTATTTGCTAATCAAGTTATTTCTGAAGGCAATTGGTTCCACTAGATTTTAGTTAAGGGTATCAGAGTAAAGGGGGCTGAATACAAATGCATGCCACACTTTTCATATATTTATTTCTAAAAATGTTGAAAACCATTTATCATTTTCCTTCCACTTCACATTTTATGTGATACTTTGGGGGTTATTTACGAAAGGCAAATCCACTTTGCACTGCAAGTGCACTTGAAAGTGCACTGAAAGTGTACTTGGAAGTGCAGTCGCTCTAAATCTAAGGGGTAGATCTGAAATGAGTGGAAGCTCCGCTGATTTTATCATCCAATCATGTGCAAGCTAAAATGCTGTTTTTATCCTCCTTGCATGTCCCCCTCGGATCTACAGCGACTTTATCTCCAAGTGCACGTTCAGTGCACTGAACGTGCACTTGGAGTGCAAAGTGGATTTTCCTTTCATAAATAACCCCCTTTGTGTTGGTGTATCACATAAAATCCCAATAAAATACATTTACGTTTTTGGTTGTAACATGACAAAATGCGGAAAATTTCAAGGGATATGAATACTTTTTCAAGGCACTGTAAGGATAACTGACATCTAGAGAAAACCATATGTACCCAATTCCCAAAAGCAATAGACCATTTATATTATTATTTTTTTTTTTTCTGGCACCTTAGCGATGTGATAAAAATAGGGAGTAATTTAGGTGTCCCTCAGTAAAAAAAATGCTTTTTGCTTTGTTAACAATTCCTATATTATATGCCTTTTTTCCTTAAGTTTGCAGCTGGTACAGGGTTGGATTTGAAATACGTGATATATCAAAATAGTCATGTGGAAACTACATCAGAATGCTTAAAAGATTTTTGAACAGCATGTACTACTGTGACAAATGTGTTCAAGTTTGATACATCAAGTGGTTGCAGATTGAACTTAAGTGTAGATAGGCACTTTGAAGTCTAAAATTGGCTGTACATCAGGATTTAACAGGGTCTAGTTGTACAATCAATACTCAAACCAACAAGCCTCTCTCCTGCTCTGGAAATCCATACTACTATGGCTCTCTCCTTTTCTCTCTACCTTTAGGAGATCAAAAAACTCCTACCCTATCCCACCTTTACGAAACAACTGGAATTTTAATTCTTGAACAACTCACTCTCACCTTCCATTTTAGAATCTACGCTCTTGTAACCAAGGCTCTTATAGCCCTCTTGACTTGATTTGATTTGTATTGCAACTGCACAACCTGTTGTCTCTATATAAATCCTGCATAATAATATAATAATTATAATTAGAGTTTGTGAGTCAGCAGTCAGGAGCACAGAGTTATCTATTTATCTGTGCTTTTTCAGCAATTTGGCCAAAAATTCCAACCAACACTGGCTTTTTCAATCCTTCCATATCATAGTTTGTGTGCTATGTGGGGGAAATGATTTATAATTTTTCCCAAAAAATAGATTTTTTTGAATATGCAAAAGTAAAATTGAAGTGGTCGTTAAGCCACTGAGTCTTTGTTCTTCAATCCCCTCTGTTACACTAAATGATGTATGCAGTGTATGTGTTTTTTTTTTTTTTTTAAATAAGCCGCTATATACCTTATTTTATAGCACCGCTCTACACTCACATGACCATGACATGACCAGTCGCATACCCCCTCTCTTGAGCTGACAGCTACAGTGGGCGGGGCTGAAAATCCCCCGCTGATGTCAGCCAGGAGGAGCAGAGAAGAGAAGGAGTGAGGCGGAGGGTCACGTGAGGGCCTAGCAACGCAATGAAAAAGGCATACAGCGGCTTATTTAAAAAAAAAAAAAAACACATACACTGGGACACATCATTTAATGTAACATAGGGGATTGTAGAAAGAAGACTCAGAAATGATAGCAGCAGATCAGAGCTGACAGGCGGAGAGGGGGAGGACAGAGCAGAGCTGCGGATGATGGAGGCACGTAAACTGACCACAGTGTCAGGGCTCAGCAGCTATGATAAACCATAGTCAGGTTACAGGGGGGAGGGCAGAACCAGGTAGGATCAGCCAGGTATTTTAGGTTTTACAAAGGGCCAAATGACACAGCACAAGCACTGTGCTGTTATGCATGCTTTAAAGGAACAGGATCCATTTTTTTTAGGGTTACAAACACATTAAGGTTTGTGCTTATCTTTTTGACAGACCATAATACACATTTTTTATTAATTCATTTACTCTGCACTTTTTCTTGTTACAGTAATGCACTTACTTGGTACATAATGTGAACAAGGATCTTTTAAGCTATAGACAATGAAAATGCAAAATCTCATCTAAGAGAACAATGTATTGCAGTGCTGATAATTATAGTCAGCAAAAGAGATGTACTGTATAATAGGTCCCTGAGATTGAACATTTGATTACAATTGTACCATTCATTGTATGAATATATAGCAGGAATATACTTTAAGACTAGCATTATGCGTCTTGCTTAAGGAAACCTTTTATCCCACATACAATTGAAGAAAATGTGGAAAATCTACAAAGACATAAAAGAAAAGCTATGACTGATGTGGCTAATAACCAATTAGTGAACAAAAAAGGTGAATGAATTTTACCCTTGCGAGGAGATAGAAAGAAATGGCATGTATGTTGAATAAGGACATTCAGAAAATCTCAGCCACCAGCTAAGGTGACATCAATATATTGCATAGATTCAAACAATATACTGTGAATACCATAAGAATTAAAACATGGAAAAGCTCCTGGTTCATATCAATAGGTTTTTTCCTTGAATAATAAAAATAAAAATATACAATATACATTTGCTGCTAACGTTTACATGACTAGAACTGGAAACTGAAAAGACTTTTTGACATGAACTTATTGGCAGTAATAATGATGGATCCTGCAGGTGGTTTACGGTCTTCACATGATGTAAGAACCAAAACGGCAGTTTTGTTAGTCATATTATGCATCCCTCTGTGAAAAATGATAATTACAGAGCTAGTCAATTTGAAAAAATGCTTATATTCATCGAGTTTAAAAAAGTTTTCTTATGAATATGATCCTTCAGTGGATTCAGAGAACGGCAAAACATTCTCATAAAGCATGGTTCAATTTGCTTCAACAGGAAAAATAAATCCGCCATCATTTCCTCCATCAAGGAAACTGGATAACTCTCATGATCAAAACTCTGCAGTGCTATTTCTTGCTTTTAGAAATGCATCCAGACATATTTTTAACTAATCTACTGAGTTAGCAAGAATTTGTTTCAGTGGAAAACTATTTCACATATACATAGCTCTTACAGTAAAGACCTTTAGTCCAGAGAGTATTTTACAGTTATGTGGGCATACTAGGTTCCAGCCACTGGTGCCTGCTCCCATAGACACTATTGGAGTTCATAAAGATATGATTAAGGCCAGTAGAGTGGAATGCATTATCAGGGTGGATCTCTTAGGTATACATTTTAATGTGCTTTTTCTTGCCTGAACAGACTTTTGAAGGAAGTGATGTCACCGGTGTGCAGCCTCCATTTTTTCAATAGTATATATTTATTTCCAAAACATTGGGGGTTATTTACTAAAGGAAAATCCACTTTGCACTGCAAGTGCACTTGAAAGTGCACTGAAAGTGCACTTGGAAGTGCAGTCGCTGTAGATCCGAGGGGGACATACAAGGAGAATAAAAAACAGCATTTTAGCTTGCACATGATTGGCTCAGTGGTGGAATTATAGGGGTCGCTGAGATCGCCATGGCAACCGGGCCCCTTGCTGCAGGCTTAAGGGCCCCCTGTACTCTTCGATAGGAGGAACGGCTGACACGAAGCTCCCCGATCGTCAGCCGAACTGTAATCGGCACTGACTGTGCAGGGAGCTTGTCAAAGTGAAAGCACAGTGTGTGCTGTGCTCTTTGTCTCCCCCTACATGCATATATGTATGTATGTGAGTGTGCATGTATGCATATGTATGTATGTGAGTGTGCATGTATGTATGTATGTGAGTGTGCATGTATGTATGTATGTTTGTGTGTGTGAGAGTGTGCATGTATGTGCATGTGTTTATCAGTGGCGGTGCGTCCATAAGGGCGCACAGGCGCCACCCCCTCTCTCCAGCCAACCCTTCCCTCTATGACCAATAGATAGATTCATGCAAAGCATGAACCTATCCATGGCCACTGCTGCCACCCCCATATTTAGGTGTTCCGGACCCTTTTTGGGCGCCGGGTGCCTCAATTACAGCAGCGGGGGGTGCTTTTGAAGCACCTGGATGGACACATCATTGAGTATGTAACAGTACTGTACATATCCTTAAAAAAAGTGTAAACTTTTTTTTTTTGAGAATTTATTTAGTAAGGACATCAGAATGAATAAATAGAGTATAACAAAATGACAAGACCACAGACAAGATGTGTTTAAAAATCAGTTTTCTAGTTAGTACAGAAAGCAGAGTAAATGTTCAAAATTTAGGTAAAAAAAAAGTGTTGAAAAATTAACATTAAGATATTTTAGGATGTAATCTAACATACCAGCTCCCAGGAATCTCATATCTCAGCAAGCGTCCACTAATTAGCTTCTAATTTGCTTTTGCACTGTAAAGACATTTTAGCGGAGTGCCAGAACATTTTTCCAAGACCATGTCAGTGCTGGACATCTTTCAAATGTGAATCTAGTAAAATTTGGTTTTCATTTTATTGAACAGCAGCTGCAGAATGGGGCACAGTTGTAATCATTAGTAGATAAGTGAAAACTAACTGTAATATGTCCCTTAACATATAGGGCAACAAAGAGTGCATTACTGAAATACTGTATTTTTCCAGATACACGTAGTACTTTAAGTACAAACTATTGTATTGTATGAAAATATATATATATATATATATATATATATATATATATATATATATATATATATATATATATATATATATGAAGGCCAGTATGGTGGCCTGAATTTATGGGGGGGGGGGGGGAGTTCGGGGGTTATTTAAGCAGTCCACTCACCTGTGGTCTTTGTCGGTTTCCGTGCGCGATTACGTCACTAGGCCGACTCTTCCAACTCATTCGGTGTACGTGAGTTGCATGTCTGAACTTCCAGAGGCTTTCAGTTCTCTGTTCGTGGTTTTCATAGATCGTATCTTGCTCAACGGTCACAGGTAGGATTCGTATATAATTTCTTCATTTCACGCATCGTTGCTTGCCAGATACCCCGTGTCTCCGAAACCCCGCTACGGAACTTTTGAGTCATTCGTTAATGTCTCCGTATGCAGCCTTATTTTAGCCCCGTGCAAACCACGAACTTGTCGCTCAGTTTGTGAGCAAAAACACTGAGCCGGTTTTCATCGGTTTCATTTGTATATTCCCGTACCTCGTTGTTTCATGCCACATAGTAGGCCCATTTCACTTAAGATACACACTGTCTATCACTTCAGTTATTTTAGTTTGCATTTCCCTCTGGTCCGAATCTAGTCACATCAGCGATTCACCGGTTCGTCCCAGCTAGTTTTTGTCATCTCATTTTAATGCCAAGCTCCACAGTCCGGTTCATTGTCAGTCGTAAATTTCGACACACTGATCCGTGCCTCTGTCATGGCAAGTCATTTCCTTTGTTACATTTCGCATACCCTTCACTCCGATTAGAATCCAGTCGCATCTGCGACGCACCGATTCGTACCTGCTTGTTCTAGTAATTTCATCTCATTTCATTCCATGCTCCACAGTCTGATCGTTGTCAGTCGCAATCTCTGCACACCGATTCGTGCCACTGTCATGGCAAATCATTTTGTTTGTTACATTTCATGTACCCTTCACTCCGATTCCAATCCAGTCACATCTGCGACGCACCGATTCATACCAGTTCGTTCTAGTCATTCATTTAATTTCATTTCATTCCATGCTCCACAGTCCAGTTCGTTGTCAGTCGCTATCGCGGCACACCGATTCATGGCAAACATTTCATTTGTTCATTTCACATACCCTTCACTACAATTCGAATTCAGTTGCATCTGCAATGCACTAGTTCACGTCGTGTTAGCCATTATTTCCTGTTCCATAGACTGGTTTGTGACACACCGATTTGTGCTTCTGTCATGGCAAATCCTTTCATTTGTTACATTTCACATACCCTTCACTCCGATTCGAATCCAGTCGCATCTGCGACGCACCGATTCGTGCCACTGTCTTGGCAAACATTTCATTTGTTAATTTCACATACCCTGCACTACGATTCAAATTCAGTCTCATCTGCGATGCACTAGTTCACGTCGACTCGTGTTAGCCATTATTTCTCATTCTATAAGACAGGTTTGCTGTCAGTCGCTATTGTGACACACCGATTCGTGCCTTTGTCATGGCAAATAATTTCATTTATTACATTTTACATACCCTTCACCCCGATTCAAAACCAGTCGCATCTGCGAAGCACCGATTCATGTTTGCTCGTTCTAGTCATTCCGTCTCATATAGTTCCTTTTTCCATAATCCGGTTCGTTGTCAGCCGCAACTGCGGCAGACCGATTTGTGTTTCTGTCGTGGCTATTAATCCATTTGTCTCATATACCCGTCACTCCGATTCAAACCCAGTCGCATCTGCGACACACACCGATCGTGTCTACTCGTTCTAGTCATTCCGTCTCATGCATTCCACGCTCTGCAGTCCAGTTCATTATCAGTCGCAAATTGCGGCACACCAATTTGGGCCTCTGTCAGGCAAATCATTTAATTTGTTACCTTTCACATACCCTTCACTCTATTCAAATCCAGTCGCATCTGCAATGCACCAATTTGTACCAGCTCGTTCTAGTCATTTCATCTAATTTCATTCCATGTTCCACAGTCTGGTTCATCATTAGTCGCAATCGCGGCACACCGATTTGTACCACTGTCATGGCAAACATTTCATTTCATATACCCTTCACTACGATTCGAATTCAGTTGCATCTGCGATGCACTAATTCACGTCGACTCGTGTTAGACATTGTTATTTCATGTTCCACAGACAGGTTTGCTGACAGTCGCTATCGCGACACACCGATTCGTGCCTCTGTCATGGCAATAATTTCGGTCATTTCATTTCATTTCGCCCTCATTTCATCCCATATTCCACAGTTCGGTTACTGTCAAGTCACAGCACCCCGATTTGTGTCACCATCACTTCAATCATTCAGTGGTCCTATTTCGTATATTATCTGTCATGCTCTCCTTAGGTCCAGCAGTCACTTTGTGTCGGGTCATTGGTGCGTTTTTGTTTCTTTTATCCTGTCATACGCTCTACTGTTGTTCGCTGTCGGTTGCCTCAGCGACGCAACGGTTTACTTTTAAATTCAGATCACTGTATGATTTGTCACGTCATAGACAGACACTCCTCAGTACAGCTCACCCTACGGTCCAGTTCAAATCCAGTCACAACAAGGCACATCAGCCCACATAGCTTCAAACCAACTGTTCTCAAAGTAGCTTTTCTTCAAATTCCATTCATGGTTTCAAATTCATTCGTTTAACCATCATTCACCTCCCGATAAGGTTTCTCTTGCAGTCGCTATAAATGCATCTCAAAGTCGCATGACCCAGCCACTCATTCCTCTTCTAATGGCATAAAGCCACTCTCCGTTGTCCGTACGTCATTTCTCCTAGGTCAGTCAAGTTCAGGTAGTTCCATCCTGCACCAGGTTGAAAACTATTCCCCCAGGTTCCGGTCGACTGAGCTTTCGTCCTAAAAAAAACAGGACTTTGCAACTAGGGCACAAGTCAGCCAGAGCCATGTCACAAGCCAGCAACGAAAACCTCACACATTTGCCCCTCTGTCACCTCTCTGGTTTCAGAGAGTAACAGCGTGCAGTCCCTCAGGGGATGGACCATCCCCAAGTTAACAGTGGAACTAAGGCACAGGGGCGTGCCCTTCCCCGCTACAGCCAGGAAAGCCGAGCGTTTCAGGCTCCTCTTCCCACCACCAGTGACAGACAGGCCCAGCTCCCAGCAGACGTCTATTCAGTCCATGACCATTTCTCAGCTTCACATAAAATTTTGTTTGGTGTACGACCTGCCTGCGCCTCATTCTTCCCACATCCCGAGTTTAAATTCCTTAATTCCTTCAGAGGAATTCTCCCTTAAATATGCTTCAGTGGACATGGTGATCCAGGCCATTATGATGATTTCCTGCTAATCGAACAGCCCAGGTGCCCCCAGTAGACCTAGATAGGTTAAGAGTGGTGTTTGGGTATCTCAATGTGCCCATAGCAGAACACAAAGTAGAAGGCCCAGCACACTCTATCACCTTCCTCAGGGTCAACCTTGACAATCGCCCCATACAGGTCAGCCTGCCCCCCGACAAGCCGACCCATATCAGGTTGGTTCTTCATGACTTTACCTGTGCACAGGGGTGTACTAATAAATAGCTCCAATCCTTCTTAGGGATGCTCAACTTTGCAATGAAAATTATTCCCCAGGGACGATCTTATATTCCGCGCCTCTTGGTGTTACTCTCTCAGACACAGGACCAGATCAAATCCTTAGACTAGACACAGCAGCAGCAGTGGATTTGTCTATGTGGGATGAGTTCCTTACTAGTTGGAATGGCATATCCATGTTCATACCGTCAGTATCGCCTTTATCACCAAAGGTAGTAATGTATGCCGCAGCCTCTACAGGCTTCGCTGCAATTTTTGGCCATCATTGGTTTGCAGGACCATGGCCTCCAGTGATACTCCTAACTTCCGGGTTCATCCAGTCTTCCTCATTTCGAACTATATCTGATTGTGGCAGCCGCTCAGGTCTGGGGCCATACCTGGACCGGACAAACGGTGGCCTTCGCCACCGACAACCAGGACACGGCTGATATTGTTGCAATGTCGCAACAGACTCACTGTCCTTGTTTTAACTTAATTTCATCTTTCAGCAGAAACCCTTAGCCGACCCAACGTCATCTCTTATCCCACCTTGGTCTCAGCGGACATTGGGTTAAAGCAGTACCCTGACAGCTCGACCCAGCTCACCAATCAATCCTTATCCCACAACACACTCAAGGCCTACCACACAGCTTGGAACACCTTCTGCAAGTTTCTGGCATCCTGCCCCGCGGCAACGTTAACAGACACTAAGCACATACTAGCTTTCATTTCATATTGCCACACTCAATTGGCCCTATCACACAACACCATAAGACTATACTTAGCCGGCATCCAACACTTCCTGGCCTTACAGGATCTAGCAAAGCCATCCTCCTTCACAACCCATGCGTTCCGAGCCATTTCCACGCGGCATTCAGAAGCAGCAGCCCATAGCCAACAACAAACGCTTGTTCATTATGAGTACCATCTTCAGAGACATGACATCCAACCTCTCTTGTTCCCCGTTTGGCTTTCTTCCCAGCTTGGTCATTTAAGTGGCCATCTACCTGGCCTACTACAGTTTCTGCAGCCTGAAGCGAGTTTACCAGTAATAGAGCTGCCGTCTAGGTACTATGTAGACGCTTTAACATATAACTTCTGGTGCGCTACTATCATCAAAAATAGAACAAATAAATCAATAAATAAATAAATGTGAATATATATTCAGATACTGCACAAGTCTGGTGATTGAATAAAGTCCTGGAAAAAAATCAATCAATCCTGAAAAGACAGTCAATCAGTGCAAATCTCTATATATGAGGTCCTTCCTTCAATGAATGAAAGACATCTGCTTGATCGAGGCGAGATCGACAAAAAAGGAGGGGGAGAGGAGGGAGGGGGGCCACTTGCCAGAAACAGTGGACCCCTATTACGGGGGTCTTAAAAGCCCACAGACGCCGGATCAGGCAAGCAGGAACAGCTGATGTTATAAGTGGTTTGCGGTCCATCTCCAGTCTCTCACAGGCAATGGGAGTACAGTGGGAAAGTCAATGCTTCCATGGGATCATCAATACATTGGAGAGATCAAACAAACAGGAGATCCTCCATAGTGTAGTATTTTGGTTTCTTTATTTATTTAAAAAATATTAATTAACTCCAATTCACAGGGATAGTCATTACTGCTTATAATTAACTGCAATATGACCATCATTAAACCAATATATCTGTACCTCCTCCAAACGAAAATTTCAGATCTTTGCAAGTCACCTCTACTCCAGGCAGGAGAGACATAGGACCAAAAAGGGGAGGAGATGACACTACGCCCCAAACCCATAGAAAGAAAAACAATAATACAGGGAGATCGGGCAACAATGGATCGTATAATCACTACCCACCCCTTGTATATCCACCACCCAGGAATTTGGGAAGGGGCTCTAATACGGGTAACAATAGGAATAAAAGACATCCATATGTTTCCAACCAACCGTATGGGGGTCCCCAGTCATACCCCTGTAGTAGACAACCTCAGATGGACTATAGAGGTTATTATGAAGATCCAACATATAGAAACTATACTGGAGAAGGACATAGGGAAGATCCTCCCCTGTCCCCACCAGCCACTTGGAGGTATGATATACCAACAAGAAACCCTTATGGTCGATTACAGGGGTACAATGAAAATGCAGAGGAAATGGAATACTATAGTGCAGCTGCAAGACCCACGGGGAACCAACAGGGCCGTACACTCGATGGTCCCCCTGGAACTGCCCCCTTGAGTAACAAGGTGGACAATTTTTTAGGGAGGGGCCAAAGCAGAAAAGGAATACTAAGAGAGGATGCAGAGGAGGGAAACAAAGCCACCCCAAAAAAACGGAGGAGGTAACATGCGAAGCAGTATTTAACCTCAGTGGAGAGGAACTGACCAGGGCGGAGAAATTAACCTTAAACCAGGGCCTAAAATATGCCCCTAGGAAACCACTAAACAAATTCCAGATGTTTTTAGATGTACAGAAATACATTAGAAAATTAAGTATAAAGCGCCATTTCCTATCTAATCCTATTGTAAGGAATCAGTCCCAGACAGGAAGTCAAATTCCCAAGGGAACAGGACTTAGGAATGCGTCTTTATTTAATCCTCCAGGCAAACTAGCACCCAGTTTATCGGTTTTTAAACATCTGGTCCTACAAGATTTGCAACAGATTAATTTCAAAAAGTAAAAAAGAAAGAAGGACGGCGCCCTCTAAGTGCAGCATGTATGTTAAAAATATTTATTACAATAGATAAAAACACTCACATTTGAGTTGCTAAAAACCAGCATGTAAAGTAGTTTCATCCGCGTGCTCTCGGGGGATGTGGGTGTCACGTGCCAGTGGAGGGGTTCCTGGGATGTGGGTCCTGTAACCTGGGTCCTGGTAGCTGTTCCGGTGGTGCCGAGGGTCCTCAGAGCCTCCGGGCGGCCAGGATATCGGTCATGGATCCTCCGTGAAGCGCCGTGCTGACCTGCGTCTTCACTTCCGAGAGCGGGGTGAGGCAGGCGGTGCTTCGCGTTCAGAGCATGCGTGCTCCTTCATCAGGCTATGCTGGTGGCCATATTCAGTGTGGGAATTTATACCATAGGCAATGGGAGGGGTGGAGAGGTAATTGAGAGGAGGGCGGGACTATGTATAATGATTGGGCACGTAGGTAACCATGGAGATGGGGTGTACACAATGTGGAAGGGGAGTGAAGGGAGACGGGGGAGTGGGCGGGGCGGGGAGTGAGGAGGGGGGAAAAAAAGGAGATATGCAAATGAGTGTGTTGTGGTAAGAACATATATGTGTGTATATGGAATGTGGGGTAAGGAGAAGGCGGTCTATAGGAAGAGGAATGTTGTATTGATCATAGTGGACGGGAACAAAATATATATGCATATATATATATATATATATATATATATATATATATATATACACATATATACATACACATACATACACACATATCTACACATATATATACATACATACATACACGTCAACATATATGGGAAGGGAATACAAAAATGCAGAAAATGGTATATAATTAAATAGGTATATAATTATAGGGAGAGATTGGTGGTATATATGAGAAGAAATGACGCAATGATGGAAAAGGGATAAAACATGTACAATGTATATACGTGTGTAAACACAAAGAACCATTTAAAAAGGATCCCTTCACACACACATACACATATATACACATTTAAATGACGCGTAAGATTGGGACAAAAGAAGGGGGGAGTGTGTTTCCAGATGGGTATTTGAGAATGAGAGGAATGTTATGGGAAATACTGGGAAATGAATAAATAAAAGTAAAAATAATAAAAATATATAGAAATATAAATAAAAATAAAGATAAATATAAATATATATATATGTAAAAATAAAAATACAAGTAAAAATAAATTAAAAAAAAAAAAAAAAAAAAAAAATTAAAAAAATATAAAAAATATATAAAAAAATAATATAAAAATAAGGAAGTTAAAAATAAAATATTTTTTAATAAGAATAAAAATAAAAATAAATATAAATAAAAAATAAAGATAGGAATAAAAATAAAAATGGTATGTGTTGTACACTAGGACTATGTGGATAGGGGTAATGGGTGGGAGACGGATATACCTATACACGTGCTCCACGTAGACTGTAAGACTGTATATACAGTATCTCACAAAAGTGAGTACACCCCTCACATTTTTGTAAATAGTTTATTATATCTTTACATGTGACAAAACTGAAGAAATTACACTTTGCTACAATGTAAAGTAGTGCGTGTAAAGCTTGTATAACGGTGTAAATTTGCTGCCCCCTCAAAATAACTCAACACACAGCCATTAATGTCTAAACTAATGGCAGCAAAAATGAGTACACCCCTAAGTGAAAATGTCCAAATTGGGCCCAAAGTGTCAATATTTTGTGTGGCCACCATTATTTTCCAGCACTGCCTTAACCCTCTTGGGCATGGAGTTCACCAGAGCTTTACAGGTTGCCACTGGAGTCCTCTTCCACTCCTCCATGAAGACATCACAGAGCTTTTGGATGTTAGAGACCTTGCGCTCCTCCACCTTATGTTTGAGGATGCCCCACAGATGCTCAATAGGGTTTAGGTCTGGAGAAATTCTTGGCCAGTCCATCACCTTTACCCTCAGCTTCTTTAGCAAGGCAGTGGTCGTCTTGGAAGTGTGTTTGGGGTCGTTGTCATGTTGGAATATTGCCCTGGGGCCCAGTCTCCAAAGGAAGGAAATCATGCTCTGCTTTAATATGTCACAGTGCATGTTGCCATTCATGGTTCCCTCAATGAACTGTAGCTCCCCAGTTTTGGCAGCGCACAGACCTTGTATTCCTCACTAGGGATGAGCTTCGAGTTTGAGTCGAACTCACGTTCGACTCGAACATTGGCTGTTCGCGAGTTCGCCGAACAGCGAACAATTTGGGGTGTTCGCGGAAAATTCGAATGCCGCGGAACACCCTTTAAAAGTCTATGGGAGAAATCAAAAGTGCTAATTTTAAAGGCTAATATGCAAGTTATTGTCATAAAAAGTGTTTGGGGACCCGGGTCCTGCCCCAGGGGACATGGATCAATGCAAAAAAAAGTTTTAAAAACGGCCGTTTTTTCAGGAGCAGTGATTTTAATAATGCTTAAAGTCAAACAATAAAAGTGTAATATCCCTTTAAATTTCGTACCTGGGGGGTGTCTATAGTATGCCTGTAAAGGGGCGCATGTTTCCTGTGTTTAGAACAGTCTGACAGCAAAATGACATTTTGAAGGAAAAAACCCATTTAAAACTACCCGCGGCTATTGCATTGCCGACAATACACATAGAAGTTCATTGATAAAAACGGCATGGGGATTCCCCAAAGGGTAACCCCGAACCAAAATTTAAAAAAAAAATGACGTGGGAGCCCCCTAAATTCCATACCAGGCCCTTCAGGTCTGGTATGGATATTAAGGGGAACCCCGGCCAAAATTTTTAAAAAAAATGACGTGGGGTTCCCCTTAAATTCCATACCAGACCCCTCAGGTCTGGTATGGATTTTAAGGGGAACCCCGCGCCAAAAAAACAAAAAAAAAACGGCGTGGGGTCCCCCCAAAAATCCATACCAGCACCTTATCCGAGCACGCAACCTGGCAGGCCGCAGGAAAAGAGGGGGGAACGAGAGTGCGGCCCCCCTCCTGAACCATACCGGGCCACATGCCTTCAACATTGGGAGGGTGCTTTGGGGTAGCCCCCCAAAACACCTTGTCCCCATGTTGATGAGGACAAGGACCTCATCCCCACAACCCTGGCCAGTGGTTGTGGGGGTCTGCGGGCGGGGGGCTTATCGGAATCTGGAAGCCCCTTTAACAAGGGGACCCCCAGATCCCGGCCCCCCTGTGTGAAATGGTAAGGGGGTACTTACCCCTACCATTTCACTAAAAAACTGTCAAAAATGTTAAAAATTACAAGAGACAGTTTTTGACAATTCCTTTATTTAAATGCTTCTTCTCTCTTCTATCTTCCTTCATCTTCTGGTTCTTCTGGTTCTTCTGGCTCTTCTGGTTCTTCCTCCGGCGTTCTCGTCCAGCATCTCCTCTGCGGCGTCTTCTATCTTCTTCTCCTCTGGCCGCTCCGCACCATTGCACGGGGGGGAGGCTCCCGCTCTTCTCTTCTTCTTTTCTTCTCTTCTTCTCTTCTTCTCTTCATTTTCTTCTCCGGGCCGCTCAGCACCCATGCTGGCATGGAGGGAGGCTCCCGCTGTGTGACGGCGCTCCTCGTCTGACAGTTCTTAAATAACGGGGGACGGGGCCACCCGGTGACCCCGCCTCCCTCTGACGCACGGTGACTTGACGGGACTTCCCTGTAACGTCATGGGGAATGCCACAGGGAAGTCCCGTCATGTCCCGTGCGTCAGAGGGGGGCGGGGTCACGGGGTGGCCCCGTCCCCCGTTATTTAAGAACTGTCAGACGAGGAGCACCATCACACAGCGGGAGCCTCCCTCCATGCCAGCATGGGTGCGGAGCGGCCCGGAGAAGAAAATGAAGAAGAGAAGAAGAGAAGAAAAGAAGAAGAGAAGAGCGGGAGCCTCCCCCCAAAGCCATGGGTGCGGAGAGGCCCGAGGAGAAGAAGATAGAAGACGCCGCGGAGGAGATGCTGGACGAGAACGCCGGAGGAAGAACCAGAAGAGCCAGAAGAACCAGAAGAACCAGAAGATGAAGGAAGATAGAAGAAAGAGGAAGCATTTAAATAAAGGAATTGTCAAAAACTGTCTCTTGTCATTTTTAACATTTTTGACAGTTTTTTAGTGAAATGGTAGGGGTAAGTACCCCCTTACCATTTCACACAGGGGGGGCTGGGATCTGGGGGTCCCCTTGTTAAAGGGGGCTTCCAGATTCCGATAAGCCCCCCGCCCGCAGACCCCCACAACCACCGGCCAGGGTTGTGGGGATGAGGCCCTTGTCCTCATCAATATGGGGACAAGGTGTTTTGGGGGGCTACCCCAAAGCGCCCTCCCAATGTTGAGGGCATGTGGCCTGGTACGGTTCAGGAGGGGGGGCGCACTCTCGTCCCCCCCTCTTTTCCTGCGGCCTGCCAGGTTGCGTGCTCAGATAAGGGTCTGGTATGGATTTTTGGGGGGACCCCACGCCGTTTTTTTTTTTTTTTGGCGCGGGGTTCCCCTTAAAATCCATACCAGACCTGAAGGGTCTGGTGTGGAATTAAGGGGGAACCCCACGTCATTTTTTAAAAAAAAAATTGGTCGGGGTTCCCCTTAATATCCATACCAGACCTGAAGGGCCTGGTATGGAATTTAGGGGGACTCCCACGTCATTTTTTTTTAAAATTTTGGTTCGGGGTTCCCCTTTGGGGAATTCCCATGCCGTTTATATCAATGAACTTCTATGCGTATTGTCGGCAATGCAATAGCCGCGGTAGTTTTAAATGGGTTCTTTCCTTCAAAATGTCATTTTGCTGTCAGACTGTTCTAAACACAGGAAACATGCGCCCCTTTACAGGCATACTATAGACACCCCCCAGGTACGTTATTTAAAGGGATATTACACTTTTATTGTTTGACTTTAAGCATTATTAAAATCACTGCTCCTGAAAAAACGGCCGTTTTTAAAACTTTTTTTTGCATTGATCCATGTCACCTGGGGCAAGACCCAGGTCCCCAAACACTTTTTATGACAATAACTTGCATATTAGCCTTTAAAATTAGCACTTTTGATTATTCATGTTCGTGTCCCATAGACTTTAACGGTGTTCGCGTGTTCGAACGAACTTTTTTCCTGTTCGCATGTTCTGGTGCGAACCAAATAGGGGGGTGTTCGGCTCATCCCTATTCCTCACCTGGTTGCCACCACACACGCTTGACACCATCTGAGACAAATAAGTTTATCTTGGTCTCTTCAGACCACAGGACATGGTTCCAGTAATCCATGTCCTTAGTCTGCTTGTCTTCAGAAAACTGTTTGCGGGCTTTCTTGTGCATCATCTTTAGAAGAGGTTTCCTTCTGGGACAACAGCCATGCAGACTAATTTGATGCAGTGTGTGGCGTGTTTTGATATACGTGTTTAAGGTGGGAATGAGTTACAAAGATGAAATACCAATGTTGGAATATGTTCTTAACTGGGTTTTTGAAAATAAAATGTGAAATTTTCATATAAGTACCCTTTTCAGAATAAGGTAGAATATACTCTTGCACAAGAATATTGAATTGGTTCAGAATATTATTATCATATCTCTCTAGTATGTTACAGATCCCATTCTGGTTCCACAACGTAAGTGATATATTTGGCATTTAAGCCTGTAAAACCATGATATGTATGGCGAGGGAATGTGTTTGATTGCCTGCGGCATTTAAAGAAGAGAATGATTTCCATACAGTTGCTTGGATAGTGTGACCTAAGTACTTAGTAGGAAAAGCATTCTCCAAATGCTGGTGATAAGGGCAGAGTAGAGATCTTTTGTTGGCAATGAAGATTTTTCAACATCGCACCATAATGTGTCTCGTGAGGGTGAGAACCAATGTTTGATTTGATCTAGTATAGTATTGCTTTGTAGTAATCCTTAACCACTTGACCCCAGGAAGATTTACCTCCCTTCATGACCAGGCCATTTTTTGCCATACAGCACTGCGTTTCTATAACTGACAATTGCGTGGTCATGCAACAATGTACCCAAATAATATTTATGTCCTTTTTTCCCACAAATAGAGCTTTATTTTGGTGCAATTTGAACACCTTTGCATTTTTTTGTTTTTTGCGCTATAAACAAAAAAAGACCATTTTGAAAAAAAACAAAACAATATTTTTTACTTTCTGCTATAAAACATCCAATAAGAAAATTGAAAGAAAATCTAATTTCTTCATAAATTTAGGCCAATATGTATTCTATTACATACTTTTGATTAAAAAAAATCCCAATTAGCGTATATTAATTGGTTTGATTCTTTTTTTACTAGTAATGGCAGTGATCAGCAACTTATAGTGGGACTGCGATATTAGAGTGGACATTCTTACACTAACTCACACTTTTGACACTTTTTGGGGACCAGTGACACTAATACAGTAATCAGTGCTAAAAAATATGCACTGTCACTGTACTAATGACACTGGCAGGGAAAGAATTAACATCAGGGGCGATCAAAGGGTTAACTGTGTGCCTAGCCAGTGTTTTTGTGTACTGTGTTAGCTGCTTTTACTAGGAGAAGATGAAATTTATTCCCTGCAGGGATACAAATGTCATCTCTTCCCTCCTGTCAGAATGGCGATCTGCCATTCTCACAAAAGTAAGTACACCCCTCACATTTTTGTAAATGTTTTATTATATTTTTTCATGTGACAACACTAAAGAAATGACACTTTGCTACAAGGTATAGTAGTGAGTGTACAGTTTGAATAACAGTGTAAATTTGCTGTCCCTTCAAAATAACTCAACACACAACCATTAATGTCTAAACCGTTTGCAACAAAAGCGAGTACACCCCTAAGTGAAAATGTCCAAATTGGGCCTAAAGTGTCAATATTTTGTGTGGCCACCATTATTTTCCAGCACTGACTTAACCCTCTTGGGCATGGAGTTCACACCAGAGCTTCACAGGTTACCACTGGAGTCCTCTTCTACTCCTCCATGATGACATCACAGAGCTGGTGAATGTTAGAGACCTTGCGCTCCTCCACCTTCCATTTGAGGATGCCCCACAGATGCTCAATAGGGTTTAGGTCTGGAGACATGATTGGCCAGTCTATCACCTTTACCCACAACTTCTTTAGCAAGGCAGTGGTCGTCTTGGAGGTGTGTTTGGGGTCGTTATCATGTTGGAATACTGCCCTGCAGCCAAGTCTCTGCAGGGAGGGGATCATGCTCTGCTTTAGTATGTCACATTACATGTTGGCATTAATGGTTCCCTCAATGAACTGTAGCTCTCCAGTTCCGGCAGCACTCATACAGCCCCAGATTATGACACACCCACCACCATGCTTGACTGTAGGCAAGACACACTTGTCTTTGTACTCCTCACCTGTTTGCCGCCACACACGCTTAACAACATCTGAACCAAATAAGTTTATCTGGGTCTCATCAGACCACAGGACATGGTTCCAGTAATCCATGTCCTTAGCCTGCTTGTCTTCAGCAAACTGTTTGCGGGCTTTCTTGTGCATCCTCTTTAGAATAGGCTTCCTTCTGGGATAACAGCCATGCAGGCCAATTTGATGCAGTGTGCGGAGTATGGTCTGAGTACTGACAGGCTGACCCCCCCCCCACCCCTTCAACCCCTGCAGCAATGCTGGCAGCACTCATATGTCTATTTTCCAAAGGCAACCTCTGGATATGACGCTGAGCACATGCATTCTTCTTTGGTCGACCATGGCGAGGCCTGTTCTGAGTGGAACCTGTCCTGTTAAACTGCTCTATGGTCTTGGCCATTATGCTGCAGCTCAGTTTCAGGGTCTTGGCAATAATTCTTTTTTTTCAGATACTCAGTGTGTTATTTGCCATGAGGTGCCATGTTGAACTTTCAGTGACCAGTATGAGAGAGTGAGAGCGATAACACCAAATTTAACACACCTGCTTCCCATTCACACCTGAAACCTTGTAACACTAATGACACATGACACCGGGGAGGGAAAATGGCCCAATTTGGACATTTTCACTTTGGGGTGTACTCACTTTTGTTGCCAGCTTTTTGGACATTAATGGCTGTGTGTTGAGTTATTTTGAGGGGACAGCAAATTTACATTGTTATACAAGCTGTACACTCACTACTTTACATTGTAGCAAAGTGTCATTTCTTCAGTGTTGTCACTTGATGTTGTCACATATATATGTGATCCGGGGCATAAGTTTTGCCCTGTAGCAGTAAAACTGCTACAGGGTGGACTGCAAGTGATTAATATCTACATAGCCCATGCTGCCAGCAATTTTATGTTTAATCAGCAAAAGATGAGCGCATCTGGGCCTGGTGGTTCACCATACAAATTTTTTGATAATAGTTTGAAGGGTTGTAAGGTACAATGTTTTGGTTGGTATAGGCCAGTGATGGCGAACCTTGGCACTCCAGATGTTTTGGAACAACATTTCCCATGATGCTCAACTACACTGCAGAGTGCATGAGCATCATGGGAAATGTAGTTCCAAAACATCTGGGGTGCCAAAGTTCGCCATCACTGGTATAGGCAATGTCCTGAATATATATAGAATATGAAGTAGAATAAACATTTTAAAAAACGCTAGACGACCAGACCAAGACAGCTCATGGCAAAAAAAAAGTTATTCTTTTAATTTAACAATAAGGTTAGTGAAGTTTGCTAAATTATAGGTAGAGTAAGTCAGGGTTTTACCCAAATAAGTTATACCTTCATCTTTGCATATAAAGGGAAATTTTGATTGTAGGATAGTTCTATTAGTTTGGGATACTCCTCAATTTAGAATGTATGATTTAGAGGGATTTAGTTTTCTGTAAGAAACATCACTAAATTTAGTTAGAGCATGCTGAGTAACCTCTAATGAAAGGAGGACGAGCCCTGCTGATATTCACACTATGTGGAGTATTTTCTTTTTTGGTCATGCTATTTTGAACATTTGAGAGGATTTGTTCTAACAAGTTGGCTGCTTCTGACTGCTTCTCTATGACATTTCTTGACCAATTGGACTATCTTCCATCTTGATCTGGTGCCCAGACATGCAGGGCCCATACTTTGTTGTTTACACAATATGCCTTGTTGACTCACTGAGCATATGCCCATTTGAGTCTCCTTAGTCCGCTAAGCCTCCTCACTAACTAACCACAGTGGTGGTTCTATTGTCTGTGCCTTCACTTTAACACCGATTGCACGTGCAATTCCACTTCTGGCTATATAATCTGTTTTCATTGTTTATCCAAGGACTGTTATATTCATGGTTTAAAAATCTTTACATGATGGCACATGGACTTTAGTTTGGGTGTGAATTTCACATCACTTTTCACTGTTTTTTTGTAGACATTGCACAGTAATACCCTATACCGCAAGGATAGAGAGGGTAAAAAAGGGGGAGGGGTATGCCTATATATCAAGAATAATGTACAAGTGAATGTGAGAGATGACATCACTGAGGGAGCTAGAGAGGAGGTGGAATCCTTATGGGTAGAGCTCCAAAGGGATGAAGCTAAGGGGAAAATAATACTGGGAGTATGCTATAGGCCTCCTAACCTGAGGGAGGAAGTGGAGACGGATCTCCTATCACAAATTGGATTAGCAGCAAGGATGGGAAGTGTTATCATAATGGGGGATTTTAATTATCCAGACATAGACTGGGCGGAGGGAACCGCACATTCATTTAAGGCTCGCCAGTTCCTTAATGTCTTGCAAGACAATTTTATGGGTCAGATGGTAGACGCACCAACTAGAAATAAAACATTACTGGATCTACTGATTACCAACAATACAGACCTGATCACGGATGTGGAAATATGGGGCAATTTAGGTAACAGCGACCACAGGTCAATTTGTTTCAGTATAAATCACACAAATAGGAAACATAAAGGGAATACAAAGACACTGAATTTCAAAAGAGCCAACTTCCCTAAACTACCAACCTTGCTAAAAGGCATAAATTGCGATAAAATATTAGGAACAAAGAAAACGGAGGAGAGATGGGTTTGCTTTAAGAGCATATTAAATAAGGGCATTAGCCAATGTATCCCATTGGGTAATAAATTTAAAAGAGCGAACAAAAGTCCTGGATGGCCTAACTCCAATGTAAAAATGCATATAAAAGCAAAGGAGAAGGCCTTCAAAAAATGCAAGGTTGAGGGATCATCCTCAGCATACTTTATAAAGAATGCAACAGGAAATGTAAGGGTGCAATTAGGACAGCTAAGATAGAACATGGAAGACACATAGCGGAGGAGAGCAAAAAAAATCCCAAGAAATTCTTTAAGTATGTAAACAGTAAAAAAGGGGGGACAGACCATATTGGCCCCATAAAGAATGAGGAAGGACATCTGGTTACAAAGGATGGGGAGATGGCGAAGGTATTGAATTTATTCTTCTCCTCAGTCTTCACGAGTGAATCGGGGGGCTTCAGTAACCAAAACTGCAGTGTTTATCCTCATGACACAACACAGGAAGCACCTCCATGGTTAACAGAGGACGGAATTAAAATTAGACTTGAGAAACTTAACATTAATAAATTACTGGGACCACATGGCTTGCATCTGAGGGTACTTAGGGAACTCAGTCAAGTGATTGCCAGACCGTTGTTCCTAATTTTTACAGATAGTCTACTGACTGGAATGGTACCAGCTGATTGGAGAAAAGCCAATGTAGCTCCAATATTTAAAAAGGGCCCAAAATACATCCCTGGGAATTACAGACCAGTTAGCCTAACATCAATAGTATGTAAACTCTTGGAGGGGATGATAAGGGACTATATACAAGATTTTAGTAATAAGAACGGTATCATTAGCAGTAATCAGCATGGATTCATGAAGAATCGTTCTTGCCAAACCAATCTAATAACCTTCTATGAGGAGGTGAGTTGCCATCTAGATAAAGGAAGGCCCGTAGACGTGGTGTATCTGGATTTTGCAAAAGCATTTGACACAATTCCCCATAAACGTTTACTGTACAAGATAAGGTCCGTTGGCATGGACCATAGGGTGAGTACATGGATTGAAAACTGGCTACAAGGGCGAGTTCAGAGGGTGGTGATAAATGGGGAGTACTCGGAATGGTCAGGGGTGGGTAGTGGGGTTCCCCAGGGTTCTGTGCTGGGACCAATCCTATTTAATTTGTTCATAAACGATCTGGAGGATAGAATAAACAGTTCAATCTCTGTATTTGCAGACGATACTAAGCTAAGCAGGGCAATAACTTATCCGCAGGACGTGGAAACCTTGCAAAAAGACCTGAACAAATTAATGGGGTGGGCGACTACATGGCAAATGAGGTTCAATGTAGAAACATGTAAAATAATGCATTTGGGTGGCAAAAATATGAATGCAATCTATACACTAGGGGGAGAACCTCTGGGGGAATCTAGGATGGAAAAGGACCTGGGGGTCCTAGTAGATGATAGGCTCAGCAATGGCAGGCAATGCCAAGCTGCTGCTAACAAAGCAAACAGAATATTGGCATGCATTAAAAGGGGGATTAACTCCAGAGATAAAACGATAATTCTCCCGCTCTACAAGACTCTGGTCCGGCCGCACCTGGAGTATGCTGTCCAGTTCTGGGCACCAGTCCTCAGGAAGGATGTACTGGAAATGGAGCGAGTACAAAGAGCAGGGCAACAAAGCTAATAAAGGATCTGGAGGATCTTAGTTATGAGGAAAGGTTGCGAGCACTGAACTTATTCTCTCTGGAGAAGAGACGCTTGAGAGGGGATATGATTTCAATTTACAAATACCGGACTGGTGACCCCACAATAGGGATAAAACTTTTTCGCAGAAGAGAGTTTAACAAGACTCGTGGCCACTCATTAAAATTAGAAGAAAAGAGGTTTAACCTTAAACTACGTAGAGGGTTCTTTACTGTAAGAGCGGCAAGGATGTGGAATTCCCTTCCACAGGCGGTGGTCTCAGCGGGGAGCATTGATAGCTTCAAGAAACTATTAGATAAGCACATGAATGACCACAACATACAGGGATATACAATGCAATACTGACACATAATCACACACATAGGTTGGACTTGATGGACTTGTGTCTTTTTTCAACCTCACCTACTATGTAACTATGTAACTATGTATATATTAGTTTGTATATATATGAATTTTTATGGCTATGAATTTTTGAGCGCTACACAAAATTGTATCTTTCACATATCTCTTGATTTACACTTGTTTTAGTGTTGTGCTGGCTGCTAGTTGATATATGTCAGCGCAATATACACCAATTTTTCTATTGATATTTTGGATTTAGTCTAGATCATTTTGCCTTTCCTAGCTAAATGTTTCCCTGCTTTCTTGCCATTAGAGTAGTAGTGAAGTTTTAATCTGTGGACATATTTATCAAATTGTGATATTAGAAGGGTTTTTAGTTCAGTGTAAGAAGTCTTTCAGAGATATTTTGGTGGAGGCATGTTTTGTTTTGAGCTTCAAGTTTTTGAATGTCTGGTCTGGTCAACTTGCTGTGTTCTCTGTTTCTTAGCTCTGGCACACAATTGTAGTATGATACATCTCATATATGCTTTGTGAGGGCACCATAAAGTAAAAGGATCAGTTACTGATTGTGAGTGAACAACCAAAAATTCTACATTCTGGAGAGTTTTTAATATTAAAGTATTGATATGCCATGGGCTATGACAATATTGATCAGCAATGGTTATGGAGGTAGGGGCAGGCCCGGATTTACTCCCTCTGCCGCCCCAAGGCCGGGTCCTTCAATGCCGTCCCCCCCCCCCACACACACACACATACACTCTCCACGTCCTTTATCGATGACTGCTACAATAGATCAATTAAAAACATATCTCCATACACGAGAACACTGAAAATAACTGCGCTAAACAAAAATTATGTGTGTTGGGGTGAGTAGATAGTGTGATCTATCACCAACAAAAATATAATACAAATAAATAAAGTCCAAATTCCCAAAGTGGTAAGTATTCAGTATAAATGTGGATGCTGATCCCAATGAGCTATGATTGCTCTTACCAGAACTCCAAAAGTATAAGCGGATGGCAAAAAACCCTTGCCAGGGCCTCTGGGGTATTGGACCAATCAACACCGTCCGTGGGCAGATCAAAATCCCCTCAATGGATACAGGAAAAAAGCAAACACAAGAAAAACTGGCCATAGTGTAGTATGTTAAATGCTGGACATAGACATACGGACATACCAATCACCCAGGTGTGCACATAAAAACAACCAAAAAAGGGGGGGAGGGAAGTGAAAAACCCCACCACCGTGGCTGTAGATTGTGCTTACCGACTCACGGTGATACACAGGCTTTTAGTAGATTAGGAGCTGTCATATAGCTGGCAAGGAGCACCTTAATACGTCCTCATTACTCGGAGTCCACATCATCAGTAAATCCAGAATAAAAGCACTTATATCGCATAAGCATATGTCGCCGGCCGGCATACAAGCATGGAAGCGAAGCTCGTCCTACTTCCTGGTCACGTGGTAGCGTCGCTGCGTGCGTACCCAGACGTGTTTCGTCATCAAAAGGACGTTCTCAATGGGGACGAGCAGCGCAGTGAGCCACCACCAATAAATAGACATCCAAGCCTCGTTCTGAGTTGCGAGCGCGAGGACGCCATCTTAAATGTGGGAAAACGCCTAGTTTATCCCTGAAGCGTGTACTTAGCTAATATGCACACAATATCAACAGGACCAAGTTGAAACACCATAATAACTAAGGGCAAGTGCCCCAACCGCTAGGGAACGGGCGGAAAGCGCGCCCCAACTCGGGGTACGTGAAAAACCACCAAAGGGCCCAAAAATTTATAACAATTCAGAAAAAATATGAAAATTTATTATCGTGAAATGTTAAGCAAAAATTAATTAAATAAATAAAAATAAAAAATAAATAAAGAAATGAAAAATGAGAAATACAAAGTGATACCACATACCTAAATGTGAAAAGTGGCCAAATCAAATCTTAGCTATCACATGAGGGCCACAAAATCCCCTTGTAATAGAGCTCATAATGAGAGGGAATGAATATTGTAGGGGCATATTCCAACTCCCAACAATATATAAATGTGAAAATTTAAAAAATAAAGAAGAAAAATGGGGAAAAATATATTAGAGCACATTCAGTTCCTGTGAATAGCAACCGGAAATGAAAACAAAAATATTACTTCCCAAACCTAAAATATAATTAAGTGTTGCTTGTCTATAAGCAAATTACATCGAACAATAAACATGGCGTCCTCTAGCAGGCATCCCAGAACGGGTACACTTCTCACATATATGCATATAAAAAGATATAGATAAAAAGTACAATAAAACCACATCATGAGTTATCTATAAATGCGTTCACATCCATATCAATGTTTAACCCATATGGTGTATATGTCCTTAACCTATGGATCCAGCTCATCTCAAGCTGGGATATACCCCTAATTAATGCACTCCCCCTCCAATGGGGTCTAAACTTGTCTATCCCTAGAAAGAGGGTTCCTGAGGGGTCCCTATCATGCACTAATAAGTAGTGCTTAGACACAGAATGATTCCTGAACCCCGTGATAATATTAGTAATGTGTTCGTTGAGTCGCACCTGGAGAGGGCGCTTAGTCCTGCCCACATATTGAAGGCCACACGGGCACTGCAACAAATAAACGACCCTCTCCGTGGTGCAAGTAACGAACGGCTTAATGTTGTGCGTTTCTCCTGTACTAGTAGAGGTAAAAAACGTAGTCCTTTTATGAGAACATGCATTTAACTTACATACCCTGCATTTTCTGCACTGATAAAAACCGGTCAATTGATCAAAGAACGTTGGTTTGGTAATTGGAGGATTTAAAACATTGGGGGCCAACTGATGGCGTACAGAGGGTGCTCCCCTAAAAACGACACGAGGCCTATCTGGCAAGATATTATTGAGGGTTGTGTCGCTTTTGATTACATGCCAATGCTTGTATATTAAATTTTTTATGCTGTGATGTTGTAAAGAAAAGGATGTCACAAAAGGGACCCCTAGATCAAACTGGCCTCTATCCACAAAACTCCTCTCCACCAGCAGATCATCTCTATTGACAAGTTGTACATTCTCAAGAGTCTTAACAAGAGAATCCTTCGGGTAACCCTTTTCCAAAAATCTCTCAGTGAGGATTCCGGCCTGTGCATCAAAATCTGCATGGCTGGAGCAGTTCCTTTTAATCCAAAGATATTGGCTCTTTGGGATCGACTCCAGCCATGGACGATAATGGCAACTGTCAACTGGTATGAACGAATTTCTATCCGTCTCCTTGAAAAAAGTAGAGGTAATCAATCTATTACCATCCACAGAGATTCTGAGGTCCAGAAAGTTAATAGTAGTTTGGCTCCTCTCATAGTTCAACTTAATCCCAATAGAATTGGCATTAAGGGTGGCTAAAAAACCATCTAGGGCCGAGAGTTCGCCATTCCATAGGAGGAGGATGTCATCTATATATCTAGCCCACAGGACCAACTGGGGAGTGTCCCTGGCATAGATGACATCCTCCTCCCATTTCCCCATAAAGAGGTTGGCGAGGCTAGGGGCGTATTTAGCCCCCATAGCCACCCCCACATCCTGCCTGTAGAACTTGTTGCCAAACCAAAAATAATTATGAGAGGCGGCGTACCTCAATAAATCCATCAAGAATGATATTTGGACCTGAGCAAGATTGGAATCCCTAATCAAATAACTGCCTGAAAACCCAATAGATGTGAGATATTAGTATATAAGGAGGTCACATCTGCGGTGATCAACCACATTCCTGCCTGGTACTGTACTCCCTTAAGCAATCGAATAATATGTCTGGAATCCTTAACATATGAGGGCAAACTCTGTACTAGAGGTTGTAAAAAGAAATCAATGTATCTGCCCACCCGGGACGTCAGGGAATCAATCCCACTGACAATGGGGCGTCCCGGGGGGAAGATAGGATTTTTATGTAATTTAGGTAGGTAGTAGATGGTAGGGGTACGTGGGGCCGTAGGTATTAAGTATAGGCCTTCTTTCTCCGCCAGGGACACTCCCCAGTTGGTCCTGTGGGCTAGATATATAGATGACATCCTCCTCCTATGGAATGGCGAACTCTCGGCCCTAGATGGTTTTTTAGCCACCCTTAATGCCAATTCTATTGGGATTAAGTTGAACTATGAGAGGAGCCAAACTACTATTAACTTTCTGGACCTCAGAATCTCTGTGGATGGTAATAGATTGATTACCTCTACTTTTTTCAAGGAGACGGATAGAAATTCGTTCATACCAGTTGACAGTTGCCATTATCGTCCATGGCTGGAGTCGATCCCAAAGAGCCAATATCTTCGGATTAAAAGGAACTGCTCCAGCCATGCAGATTTTGATGCACAGGCCGGAATCCTCACTGAGAGATTTTTGGAAAAGGGTTACCCGAAGGATTCTCTTGTTAAGACTCTTGAGAATGTACAACTTGTCAATAGAGATGATCTGCTGGTGGAGAGGAGTTTTGTGGATAGAGGCCAGTTTGATCTAGGGGTCCCTTTTGTGACATCCTTTTCTTTACAACATCACAGCATAAAAAATTTAATATACAAGCATTGGCATGTAATCAAAAGCGACACAACCCTCAATAATATCTTGCCAGATAGGCCTCGTGTCGTTTTTAGGGGAGCACCCTCTGTACGCCATCAGTTGGCCCCCAATGTTTTAAATCCTCCAATTACCAAACCAACGTTCTTTGATCAATTGACCGGTTTTTATCAGTGCAGAAAATGCAGGGTATGTAAGTTAAATGCATGTTCTCATAAAAGGACTACGTTTTTTACCTCTACTAGTACAGGAGAAACGCACAACATTAAGCCGTTCGTTACTTGCACCACGGAGAGGGTCGTTTATTTGTTGCAGTGCCCGTGTGGCCTTCAATATGTGGGCAGGACTAAGCGCCCTCTCCAGGTGCGACTCAACGAACACATTACTAATATTATCACGGGGTTCAGGAATCATTCTGTGTCTAAGCACTACTTATTAGTGCATGATAGGGACCCCTCAGGAACCCTCTTTCTAGGGATAGACAAGTTTAGACCCCATTGGAGGGGGAGTGCATTAATTAGGGGTATATCCCAGCTTGAGATGAGCTGGATCCATAGGTTAAGGACATATACACCATATGGGTTAAACATTGATATGGATGTGAACGCATTTATAGATAACTCATGATGTGGTTTTATTGTACTTTTTATCTATATCTTTTTATATGCATATATGTGAGAAGTGTACCCGTTCTGGGATGCCTGCTAGAGGACGCCATGTTTATTGTTCGATGTAATTTGCTTATAGACAAGCAACACTTAATTATATTTTAGGTTTGGGAAGTAATATTTTTGTTTTCATTTCCGGTTGCTATTCACAGGAACTGAATGTGCTCTAATATTTTTTTTCCCCATTTTTCTTCTTTATTTTTAAAATTTTCACATTTATATATTGTTGGGAGTTGGAATATACCCCTACAATATTCATTCCCTCTCATTATGAGCTCTATTACAAGGGGATTTTGTGGCCCTCATGTGATAGCTAAGATTTGATTTGGCCACTTTTCACATTTAGGTATGTGGTATCACTTTGTATTTCTCATTTTTCATTTCTTTATTTATTTTTTATTTTTATTTATTTAATTAATTTTTGCTTAACATTTCACGATAATAAATTTTCATATTTTTTCTGAATTGTTATAAATTTTTGGGCCCTTTGGTGGTTTTTCACGTACCCCGAGTTGGGGCGCGCTTTCCGCCCGTTCCCTAGCGGTTGGGGCACTTGCCCTTAGCTATTATGGTGTTTCAACTTGGTCCTGTTGATATTGTGTGCATATTAGCTAAGTACACGCTTCAGGGATAATTTAGGCGTTTGCCCACATTTAAGATGGCGTCCTCGCGCTCGCAACTCAGAACGAGGCTTGGATGTCTATTTATTGGTGGTGGCTCACTGCGCTGCTCGTCCCCATTGAGAACGTCCTTTTGATGACGAAACGCATCTGGGTACGCACGCAGCGACGCTACCACGTGACCAGGAAGTAGGACGAGCTTCGCTTCCATGCTTGTATGCCGGCCGGCGACATATGCTTATGCGATATAAGTGCTTTTATTCTGGATTTACTGATGATGTGGACTCCGAGTAATGAGGACGTATTAAGGTGCTCCTTGCCAGCTATATGACAGCTCCTAATCTACTAAAAGCCTGTGTATCACCGTGAGTCGGTAAGCACAATCTACAGCCACGGTGGTGGGGTTTTTCACTTCCCTCCCCCCCTTTTTTGGTTGTTTTTATGTGCACACCTGGGTGATTGGTATGTCCGTATGTCTATGTCCAGCATTTAACATACTACACTATGGCCAGTTTTTCTTGTGTTTGCTTTTTTCCTGTATCCATTGAGGGGATTTTGATCTGACCATGGACGGTGTTGATTGGTCCAATACCCCAGAGGCCCTGGCAAGGGTTTTTTGCCATCCGCTTATACTTTTGGAGTTCTGGTAAGAGCAATCATAGCTCATTTGGATCAGCATCCACATTTATACTGAATACTTACCACTTTGGGAATTTGGACTTTATTTATTTGTATTATATTTTTGTTGGTGATAGATCACACTATCTACTCACCCCAACACACATAATTTTTGTTTAGCGCAGTTTAATATTTTTTTCTGTTTTGTTGGTGTTGTCGCACTGTTTACTGCTGCTTACTTTTTTGTGCTCCTAGCGCGGAATTTTTTGTTTTATACTGAAAATAACTGGCTTTAATTGTACAGACTAAAAATACTTCAGGGTAAGCGCGCGAGGGGTAAGGATTTTTCGCAGGCAATTTTTCAAGGCAATGGCTGGTGTTAGTGCTTCAATCATCCCCGGCACCATAGTTGGTATGGTGTCAGGATGATTGAAACACATTATTTCTATCATTACATTGTAATATAAACTGAAATAGTTCAACTCACCATAATGCAGAATCATTGGGAGCCCTGAGCGTGTCGCTTGCCACCATCTCTTGTCACTATGCCTGCCACCAGATGGGGATGTCACTTGCCACGCTGCCTGCCACCAGATGGGGATGTCACTTGCCACACTGCCTGCCACCAGATAGGGATGTCACTTGCCACACTGCCTGCCACCAGATGGGGATGTCACTTGCCACCATGCCTGCCACCAGATGGGGATGTCACTTGCTACACTGCCTGCCACCAGATGGGGATGTCACTTGCCACTATGCCTGCCACCAGATGGAGATGTCACTTGCCACGCTGCCTGCCACCAGATGGGGATGTCACTTGCCATGCTGCCTGCCACCAGATGGGGATGTCACTTGCCACGCTGCCTGCCACCAGATGGGGATGTCACTTGCCACCATGCCTGTCACCAGATGGGGATGTCACTTGCCACCATGCCTGCCACCAGATGGGGATGTCACTTGCCACTCTGCCTGCCACCAGATGGGGATGTCACTTGCCATGCTGCTTGCCACCAGATGGGTATGTCACTTGCCACGCTGCCTGCCACCAGATGGGGATGTCACTTGCCACGCTGCCTGCCACCAGATGGGGATGTCACTTGCCACGCTGCCTGCCACCAGATGGGGATGTCACTTGCCATGCTGCCTGCCACCAGATGGGGATGTCACTTGCCACCATGCCTGTCACCAGATGGGGATGTCACTTGCCACCATGCCTGCCACCAGATGGGGATGTCACTTGCCACCATGCCTGCCACCAGATGGGGATGTCACTTGCCATGCTGCCTGCCATCAGAAGGAGGAGCGGAACAGCGGAACAGCGGTGCGGGCAATGAGAGATGTCATCTCTCTCCCCTGCCGCCGCACCGCTGACATTACTACCTACTCTCGATTTTTTCAAAAATGGCGCCGGGCGGCGCAATCACGCTACTGCGCATGCGCCGCCCGGCCGAGCGTTTATGAGCTTTCCCGAGCCTGGAACGGCGCATGCGCAGTTGCGTGGTCGGCTCGCGGCCATATTTTCTATGGGCACTGGTGCCCCTAATAGACTTTAATGGGCAGCACGAAAGGGGGGCGGCCGCAAAGTCGCTGCAGGAGCGGCGCCGCCCCTACACCACTGCCACCCCGAGGCCTGGCCTCGGTGGCCTTGTGGCAAATCCGGCCCTGGGTAGGGGCATGGTCTGACCATGTTATATTACCAATAGTAGTAGTAGTTATTTTCTGAAGTAACTATTTGTCAACGAAAATTAGATCTTTTTTAGAGTAGAATCTGTCGAGCAGAGTAAAAAGTATAGTCTTTTTCATTTGCACGAGGACATCTCCAAGCATCGTATACATCTTTCTTAAGCAATTGTGAAGATAGTTATTGAGATTTTTTGGGGGTATTGTGGTGGAGTCTAGCAGGGACGTGCTGTGAGGTCAGTGGCTGGTGAGGCACTGGCTAATATCAGAGCCAGATACACTCAGGTTACATACTTCCAACCAGTAATTTCACTGTAAATATTCGTATTCTCCCTCTTAACTGTGTGAGAAAAACATGGGATTATGGGTAAATTTTATACCCATAAACCCATGTTTTTTCCTTCTAGTTAAGAGGGCTGCGCTGGAAGGGAGCATGTGTCTTTTAGACACATGCCCCCTTCTATGACACTGCAGTGAGAGGTGTGCCTCCACTGCAGCATTTTATTGGACAGCTTGGGCAAATGGCACTTTACCATTGATCCAAGACTCCAAGCTGTCCATTGAGCTCAGTGCCTCTGACAAGAAGTGAGAAGAGGCACTGTGAGCTCATCCTCTCAGTCTGCTGCAAACAGAGTGTGCCAGTTTGTATTTAAACTGGCCGATCTGTATGTAGCTTCTAACAGGCTGTGCAAGGAGTCCCGTATCTCCAGAACTATAGGTCATAGGAGACCATTTGACCATTGTTGGGGTAGGATTTCAGCTACCCCAGGTCGCCGAGCTATGACCCTCAAAGCTCAATCTTTTTTTTTTTTTTTTGAAGGGATTAAAATCCCTTCAAATTATAAGGGAGCTAGACCTTAGAGATTACATTTTTTTGAAAAGCTTGTTGAGAAAACATATTTGATGGGTGGTTTGAGTGTATAAGTTCCCTATCGTGTATGTTAGGTTGTCAATCATGCAAGCCAGAATTAACCACTTGAGCCCCGGACCATTATGCTGCCTAAGGACCAGAGGTCTTTTTCCAATTTGGCACTGCGTCGCTTTAACTGCTAATTGCGCGGTCATGCAATGCTGTACCCAAACGAAATTTGCGTCCTTTTCTTCCCACAAATAGAGCTTTCTTTTGATGGTATTTGATCACCTCTGCAGTTTTTATTTTTTGCGCTATAAACGGAAAAAGTCCAAAAATTTTGAAAAAAAATGATATTTTCTACTTTTTGTTATAAAAAAAATCCAATAAACTCAATTTTAGTCATACATTTAGGCCAAAATGTATTCGGCCACATGTCTTTGGTAAAAAAAATGTCAATAAGCGTATATTTATTGGTTTGCGCAAAAGTTATAGCGTCTACAAACTAGGGTACATTTTCTGGAATTTACACAGATTTTAGTTTATGACTGCCTATGTCATTTCTTGAGGTGCATTTTGGAAAGTAGACACCCCAAGGAAATTGCTGATAGGCATGTTGAACCCATTGAATATTTATTTTTTTGTCCCAAGTGATTGAATAATGACAAAAAAAAAAAAAATATTTACAAAAAGTTGTCACTAAATGATATATTGCTCACACAGGCCATGGGCCTATGTGGAATTGCACCCCAAAATACATTCAGCTACTTCTCCTGAGTACGGGGATACCACATGTGTGGGACTTTTTGGGAGCCTAGCCGCGTACGGGACCCCGAAAACCAATCACCGCCTTCAGGATTTCTAAGGGTGTAAATTTTTGATTTCACTCTTCACTGCCTATCACAGTTTCGGAGGCCATGGAATGCCCAGGTGGCACAAACCCCCCCCCAAATGACCCCATTTTGGAAAGTAGACACCCCAAGCTATTTGCTGAGAGGCATATTAAGTCCATGGAATATTTTATATTTTGACACAAGTTGCGGGAAAGTGACACTTTTTTTTTTTTTTTTTTGCACAAAGTTGTCACTAAATGATATATTGCTCACACAGGCCATGGGCATATGTGGAATTTCACCCCAAAATACATTTAGCTGCTTCTCCCGAGTATGGGGATACCACATGTGTGGGACTTTTTGGGAGCCTAGCCGCGTACGGGGCCCCGAAAACCAATCACCGCCTTCAGCGTTTTTAAGGGCGTGAATTTTTGATTTTACTCTTCACTGCCTATCACCGTTTCGGAGGCCATGGAATGCCCAGGTGGCACAAAACCCCCCCAAATGACCCCATTTTGGAAAGTAGACACCCCAAGCTATTTGCTGAGAGGCATGGTGAGTATTTTGCAGCTCTCATTTGTTTTTGAAAATGAAGAAAGACAAGAAAAAACTTTTTTTTTTTTCTTTTTTCAAATTTCAAAACTTTGTGACAAAAAGTGAGGTCTGCAAAATACTCACTATACCTCTCAGCAAATAGCTTGGGGTGTCTACTTTCCAAAATGGGGTCATTTGGGGGGGTTTTGTGCCACCTGGGCATTCCATGGCCTCCGAAACTGTGATAGGCAGTGAAGAGTGAAATCAAAAATTCACGCCCTTAGAAAGCCTGAAGGCGGTGCTTGGTTTTCGGGGTCCCGTACGCGGCTAGGCTCCCAAAAAGTCTCACACATGTGGTATCCCCGTACTCAGGAGAAGCAGCAGAATGTATTTTGGGGTGTAATTTCACATATTCCCATGGCATGTTTGAGCAATATATCATTTAGTGACAACTTTGTGCAAAAAAAAAAAAATTGTCTCTTTCCCGTAACTTGTGTCGCAATATAAAATATTCCATGGACTCGACATGCCTCTCAGCAAATAGCTTGGGGTGTCTACTTTCCAAAATGGGGTCATTTGGGGGGGTTTTGAACTGTCCTGGCATTTTATGCACAACATTTAGAAGCTTATGTCACACATTACCCACTCTTCTAACCACTTGAAGACAAAGCCCTTTCTGACACTTATTGTTTACATGAAAAAGTTTTTTTTTTTTGCAAGAAAATTACTTTGAACCCCCAAACATTATATATTTTTTTAAAGCAAATGCCCTACAGATTAAAATGGTGGGTGTTTCATTTTTTTTTTTCACACAGTATTTGCGCAGCGATTTTTCAAATGCATTTTTTGGGGAAAAAACACACTTTTTTAAATTTTAATGCACTAAAACACACTATATTGCCCAAATGTTTGATGAAATAAAAAAGATGATCTTAGGCCGAGTACATGGATACCAAACATGACATGCTTTACAATTGCGCACAAACGTGCAGTGGCAACAAAATAAATACATTTTTAAAAGCCTTTAAAAGCCTTTACAGGTTACCAATTTAGATTTGCAGAGGAGGTCTACTGCAAAAATTACTGCCCTCGATCTGACCTTCGCGGTGATACCTCACATGCATGGCGCAATTGCTGTTTACATTTGACGACAGACCGCCGCTTGCGCTCGCCTTAGCGCAAGAGCAGGGGGCGACAGGGGTGCTTTTTTTTTTTTTTTTCTTTATTATTTTTTTGCTTTTTTATCTTATTTTTAAACTGTTCCTTTCATTATTTTTTTTTTAAATCATTTTTATTGTTATCTCAGGGAATGTAAATATCCCCTATGATAGCAATAGGTAGTGACAGGTACTCTTTTTTGAAAAAATTGGGGTCTATTAGACCCTAGATCTCTCCTCTGCCCTCAAAGCATCTGACCACACCAAGATCGGTGTGATAAAATGCTTCCCCAATTTCCCAATGGCGCTATTTACATCCGGCGAAATCTAAGTCATAAAATGCTCGTAGCTTCCGGTTTCTTAGGCCATAGAGATGTTTGGAGCCACTCTTGTCTCTGATCAGCTCTATGGTCAGCTGGCTGAATCACCGGCTGCATTCTCAGGTTCCCTGTTGAGACAGGAGAGCCAGAGAAAAACACGGAAGACGGTGGGGGGGGGCATTCCCTCCCACGGCTTGTAAAGGCAGTCTAGAGGCTAATTAGCCGCTAGGATTGCTTTTACATGAAAGCCGACCGCTGGCTGAAAAGAATGATACCAAGATGATACCTAAACCTGCAGGCATCATTCTGGTATAACCACTCAAAGTCGTGAATGGCGTACCTGAAGACAAAAAAATGGTTAACAATGGTTAACAATAAAGCACAGTAAACAGAAAAGTATAAATAATTACATACCTGAAAAACAAACATGATAAAACATAATAACAATAACAATAACAATAAAACATTGCAGAATAGAATACAGTAAAAAAAGAGCAGAACAATAGAGAGAGAGAATAGAGAGAGAGAACAATAAAACGACAACTATTTTTTTTTATTTTATATATTTTTTTTTTTACACTTTTTTTGTAACTAACTTTTATAACTGTAACCGGTTCCAGGTTCGGGTCTCTCAAAATGCGATGGCATCTTGGGAGACCCTGTGAAAGTGTGCCTAGTCTGTGGAATGCTGTACCCTACGCTAATACTCAACTAGTGCATAGTAGCGTTCAAAACATTCACCAATGCAAAGAAAAGGATTGTCAGGACAGGAGGGACAATAATAGCGGGTGTCACGCCTATATCCGCGCTTGCTGCAGACACGACATCTTTTTAGGGGGGTTCGTTGTTGGGTAGGGGTACTCGGGAGGACATAAAAATGCCTCTCATGCAGCCGACTGCATTTGGTTGGGGATGTGAATGGGGGAAGTACGGGCGCTGCAGAAGCGGTGGGTTCCCAATTAGGATTGGCGAATGCAGCAGGAAGGGCACTATGGGCATGATGGGCCTGTGTTTGTCTTTTTGGTGGCAGCGGGACACTACTTGTGCTTGCCACCTCACCAGCTTGAACTGCACTTATGGGACTCGCCACGTCACCAAGTGTTACTGCAGTGCTGGTTTGACTACGACCGGGGTGTAATAGGCCGCTGGTGCTTGCCAGTTCACCAAAACGCTACAAAAAAAACTGTTAGCGATCGCAGGGATCAGGCCTGACTCTGCGAACGCTGCAGTTATGCGTTTAGAGTTTTGTAAGTGACAGTGATCGATCGATACTGCACTTGGGTGGGCTGGGCCGGGCCGCGCGGAGGGGCAAAACGCAGGTGCTAGCAGGTATCTGGGCTGATCCCGCTAACACTGTGTTTTTGGGAACCCTAAACTGCTGGTGACGCTAGTATAGATCTGATCGGATCAGATATTGATGCGATCAGATACTATACCACTAAGGGAGGTGTACGGTGCGTGCGTGGGTGTTAGCAGTACTGGCGCTAACCTGACGCTGCCTGGGGCTGGTGCTTGCCAGTTCACCAAAATGCTACCAAAAAAACTGTTAGCGATCGCAGGGATCAGGCCTGACTCTGCGACCACTGCAGTTATGTGTTTAGTGTTCTGTAAGTGACAGTGATCGATCGATACTGCACTTGGGTGGGCTGGGCTGGGCCGGGCGGAGGCGCAAAACGCAGGTGCTAGCAGGTATCTGGGCTGATCCCGCTAACACTGCGTTTTTGGGAACCCTAAACTGCTGGGGACGCTAGTATAGATCTGATCGGATCAGATATTGATCCGATCAGATACTATACCACTAAGGGAGGCGCATGCTGCGTACGTGGGTGTTAGCGGTACTGGCACTAATCTGACGCTGCCTGGGGCGACGCATATCACCACCGGGCGATTAGGGGGCTAAACCTTTATTCGGTAATAAACGGCGGGTGCCCTGACACTATAAAAAATAAACAAACTAACCAGCGTCAACCGTAACGGTTATACGGTGATCAGTGGTGAAAGGGTTAACTAGGGGGCAATCAAGGGGTTAAAACATTTATCAGATAGTATATGGGGGTCCCTGACGCTATAAAACGCTGACGGTGAACCTAAATATTTACCTCCCTAACTAGCGTCACCAGCGACACTAATACAGCGATCAGAAAAATGATCGCTTAGCGACACTGGTGACGGGGGGTGATCAAGGGGTTAAAACTTTATTAGGGGGGGTTAGGGGGTACCCTAGACCTACAGGGGGGTAACAGTAACTGTGCTAACACAGTAACTGTCACAAACTGACACCATGCAGTAATCAGAAAAAAAAAAAAAACTGCTGGTGTCAGTTTGTGACAGGAGGGGGGGGGTGATTGGGGGGGGATCGGGGGGCGATCGGGGGGGGATCGGGGTGTTTTGTATGCCTGGCATGTTCTACTGTGTGTGTGTGTGTTGGTGCACTCACATACCTGTCTTCTCTCCTCGGGCCGGAACGGAAACTACCGAGCTGAGGAGAGATGACATCACTTCCTTTGCTGCTGTTTAGCATACAGCAGCAAAGGAGTGTTCCCATTGGCCGGCGGCGATCGCGAGGGGGGGGCCACGAACGGATGGCCTCCCCCTCGTCTCCGTTCGCCGGGGAACAAGACGAGACCGCCTCGGGCACCGGGGGGGGGGTCCAATCGGACCCCCCACCCGCGGGAGGCAAATCACGTACATGTACGTGATTTTGCCTGCCCGTGCCGCCTTGCCGACGTACATCGGCGTGAGGCGGTCCCTAAGTGGTTAAATACCGAAAATCAAGATCTGCATAGGAATTAAGAATGTCAAAATTAACTGTATTGTTAATTGCAATGAGAACGCCCCTTTTTAACGCAGGCGTTAGCCATATATATATCTATATACATATATATATATCTTGGATACATATTAGCCAAGCCTCTTTCCACATAGTGGATTCCTTAGCAGGGTGATATAATGTGAAAATTAGAAAGACCTGACTGTAATTTGGCCATATGATGAGGCTCATTCCAATATATACACCTTAACCACTTTAAGACCGGGCCTATTTTTCAGACTTGTTGTTTACAAGTTAAAATCATTTTTTTTTGCTAGAAAATTACTTTTTGTCACACCGTATTTGCGCAGCAGTTTTACAAGCGCACTTTTTTTGGAAAAAATACACTAATTTGAATTAAACAATAAGACAACAGTAAAGTTAGCCTAATTTTTTTTTTATATTGTGAAAGATGATGTTACGCCGAGTAAATTGACACCTGACATGTCACCTTTCAAAGTTGCGCCTGCTCGTGGAATGGCATCAAACTTTTACCCTTAAAAATCTCCATATGCGATGCGTTAAAAAAATTCTACAGGTTGCATGTTTTGAGTTACAGAGGAGGGCTAGAATTATTGCTCTCACTCTACCGTTTGTGGCGATACCTCACATGTGTGGTTTGAACACCATTTTCATATGCTACTGCTACTCACGCATGTGTTCGCTTCTGCACGTGAGCTCGGTGGGACGGGGCACGTTTAAAAAAACATTTTTTCTTATTTATTTTACCTTTTTTTTATTTTTAAACTGTACTTTTTTTAAAAAATTGTGTCATTTTTATTCCTATTACAAGGAATGTAAACATCCCCTGCAATAGAAAAAAGCATGACAGGACCTCTTAAATATGAGATCTGGGATCAAAAAGACCTCATATCTCATATTTACAGTAAAATGCAATAAAAAAATAATAATATTGTTTGAAAAAAAAAAAGTCTCTTTAAGAGCTATGGGCGGAAGTGACGTGGTGGAGAACACCGGAGTGCGGTGGGAGGGGGGCCCCTCTCCCGCCGCTGATAAAAGTGATCTTGCAGTGAATCTGCCACTGAGACCACTTTTATCTGAAAGCGGACCGCCCACTGAAGAAAAGGAAACCAGGGTTATGGCAGCTAGCTTCTGCCATTACAACGATATTCCTCTTCAAACAGCCGACATATAACAATGGCGTGTGGTCTGTAAGTGGTTAAAACATATATCAAGACCAATGATCAAGAGCAGTTTATTATCACCATGTTATGAGGTTTAAAAATAGGACAAGAATAAAAAAAAACTGGAACCAAGAATAGTAACAAAATTGTAAAAAGAGGTGATCCCGTAGAGCAGGGATCTCCAAACAATTCCCCTCAAGCTGTTGCGGAACTACACGTCCCATGAGACATTGTAAAACACTGATATTCATAGACACGACTAGGCATGATGGAAATCATAGTTCCTGAATAGGGATGAGCCGAACACCCCCCTGTTCGGTTCGCACCAGAACATGCGAACAGGAAAAAAGTTTGTTCGAACACGCGAACACCGTTAAAGTCTATGGAACACGAACATGAATAATCAAAAGTGCTAATTTTAAAGGCTTATATGCAAGTTATTTTCATAAAAAGTGTTTGGGGACCTGGGTCCTGCCCCAGGGGACATGGATCAATGCAAAAAAAAGTTTTAAAAACGTCCGTTTTTTCAGGAGCAGTGATTTTAATAATGCTTAAAGTCAAACAATAAAAGTGTAATATCCCTTTAAATTTCGTAGCTGGGGGGTGTCTATAGTATGCCTGTAAAGGGGCGCATGTTTCCTGTGTTTAGAACAGTCTGACAGCAAAATGACATTTCGAAGGAAAAAACCCATTTAAAACTACTCGCGGCTATTGCATTGCCGACAATACACATAGAAGTTCATTGATAAAAATGGCATGGGAATTCCCCACAGGGGAACCCTGAACCAAAATTTAAAAAAAAAATGACGTGGGGGTCCCCCTAAATTCCATACCAGGCCCTTCAGGTCTGGTATGGATATTAAGGGGAACCCCGGCCAAAATTTAAAAAAAAAAATGACATGGGGTTCCCCCTAAATTCCATACCAGACCCTTCAGGTCTGGTATGGATTTTAAGGGGAACCCCGCACCAAAAAAAACAAAACGGCATGGGGTCCCCCCAAAAATCCATACCAGACCCTTATCCGAGCACGCAACCTGGCAGGCCGCAGGAAAAGAGGGGGGACGAGAGTGCGCCCCCCCTCCTGAACCATACCAGGCCACATGCCCTCAACATTGGGAGGGTGCTTTGGGGTAGCCCCCCAAAACACCTTGTCCCCATGTTGATGAGGACAAGGGCCTCATCCCCACAACCCTGGCTGGTGGTTGTGGGGGTCTGCGGGCGGGGGGCTTATCGGAATCTGGAAGCCCCCTTTAACAAGGGGACCCCCAGATCCCGGCCCTCCCCCCTGTGTGCCCTGTGTGCCCTACCCCTACCATTTCACTAAAAAACTGTCAAAAATGTAAAAAATGACAAGAGACAGTTTTTGACAATTCCTTTATTTAAATGCTTCTTCTTTCTTCTATCTTCCTTCATCTTCTTCTTCTGGTTCTTCTGGCTCTTCTGGTTCTTCCTCTGGCGTTCTCGTCCAGCATCTCCTCCGCGGCGTCTCCTATCTTCTTCTCCTCGGGCCGCTCCGCACCCATGGCATGGGGGGAGGCTCCCGCTCTTCTCTTCATCTTCTTCTCTTCTTCTTTTCTTCTCTTCTTCTCTTCTTCATTTTCTTCTCCGGGCCGCTCCGCACCCATGCTGGCATGGAGGGAGGCTCCCGCTGTGTGACGGCGTCTCCTCGTCTGACAGTTCTTAAATAACGGGGGGCGGGGCCACCCGGTGACCCCGCCCCCCTCTGACGCACGGTGACTTGACGGGACTTCCCTGTGACGTCACGGGGAATGCCACAGGGAAGTCCCGTCATGTCCCGTGCGTCAGAGGGGGGCAGGGTCACCGGGTGGCCCCGCCCCCCCCGTTATTTAAGAACCGTCAGACGAGGAGACGCCGTCACACAGCGGGAGCCTCCCTCCATGGCAGCATGGATGTGGAGCGGCCCGGAGAAGAAAATGAAGAAGAGAAGAAAAGAAGAAGAGAAGAAGATGAAGAAGAAGATGAAGAGAAGAGCGGGAGCCTCCCCCCCATGCCATGGGTGCGGAGCGGCCCGAGGAGAAGAAGATAGAAGACGCCGCAGAGGAGATGCTGGATGAGAACGCCGGAGGAAGAACCAGAAGAACCAGAAGAAGATGAAGGAAGATAGAAGAAAGAAGAAGCATTTAAATAAAGGAATTGTCAAAAACTGTCTCTTGTCATTTTTAACATTTTTGACAGTTTTTTAGTGAAATGGTAGGGGTAAGTACCCCCTTACCATTTCACACAGGGGGGGCGGGATCTGGGGGTCCCCTTGTTAAAGGGGGCTTCCAGATTCCGATAAGCCCCCCGCCCGCAGACCCCCACAACCACCGGCCAGGGTTGTGGGGATGAGGCCCCTGTCCTCATCACCCCAAAGCACCCTCCCAATGTTGAGGGCATGTGGCCTGGTACGGTTCAGGAGGGGGGGCGCACTCTCGTCCCCCCATCTTTTCCTGCGGCCTGCCATGTTGCGTGTTCGGATAAAGGTCTGGTATGGATTTTTGGGGGGACCCCACGCCGTTTATTTTATTTTTTTTTGGCGCGGGGTTCCCCTTAAAATCCATACCAGACCTGAAGGGTCTGGTATGGAATTTAGGGGGAACCCCACGTCATTTTTTTTTAAATTTTGACCGGGGTTCCCCTTAATATCCATACCAGACCTGAAGGGCCTGGTATGGAATTTAGGGGGACCCCCACATCATTTTTTTTTTAATTTGGTTCGGGGTTCCCCTGTGGGGAATTCCCATGCCATTTTTATCAATGAACTTCTATGTGTATTGTCGGCAATGCAATAGCCGCGAGTAGTTTTAAATGTTTTTTTTCCTTCGAAATGTCATTTTGCTGTCAGACTGTTCTAAACACAGGAAACATGCGCCCCTTTACAGGCATACTATAGACACCCCCAGCTACGAAATTTAAAGGGATATTACACTTTTATTGTTTGACTTTAAGCATTATTAAAATCACTGCTCCTGAAAAAACAGACGTTTTTAAAACTTTTTTTTGCATTGATCCATGTCCCCTGGGGCAGGACCCAGGTCCCCAAACACTTTTTATGACAATAACTTGCATATAAGCCTTTAAAATTAGCACTTTTGATTTCTCCCATAGACTTTTAAAGGGTGTTCCGCGGCATTCGAATTTGCCGTGAACACCCCAAATTGTTCGCTGTTCGGCGAACTTGCGAACAGCCAATGTTCGAGTCGACCATGAGTTCGACTCGAACTCGAAGCTCATCCCTTGTCATGAAAGACGTCCTGTTAGTTCAGCCGTCGGCGGAAGATCGGTTAACAGAACTATTGTCAGTAGAACCAGAGGACGCGTTCGGAGACGCGTTGACACGAACGGACGCATGCGGGTGCACGCTAATACGAGCGGGTGTACGCGGGTAGACAATGAAACGAACGGGCACGTACGATCGGTACTCGGGCGTGCACGTGTGCACGCGGCGGCGCGCAGACGTGCGGTGTGACAGCTTTTGGCGCCATTAGGCCTATTTAAAGGTGCCTGTCAGCATGCTTCCTTGCTGTCCGGTCTACAGCGTTCCCTGTGACCCTAAGCTTCCTGTATACCTGTTTACCTGATTCCTGTTACCCGGCTTGTTCCTGACTTCTCCTGTTTGCTGCCAGTCCCTGACCTCGGCTTGTCTGACGATTCTCCTGCCTCATCCTTCAGTTACTACCTGCCTGTCTGTTGCCGACCCGGTCCGTGCCCTGACTACTCTCCTGGTTCCATTTTGTACCTGCTCTGCTTACCTGTGTTTTGACCCGGCCTGTCTGACTTGTAAAGTGCTTCCAGTGGTACTACAGAACACCTCCCAGTTGCCTGTTGTTCCTGAGTTCCTGCCAGTGGATCCAGTGTTCCTGATAGTTCTCCTGCTGCTGCACCAGAGGTCCGGATCAACCCTACACCTGCCACTCACCAAGCACTTGTGGCCCCCTGCGCTCTTGAGTCCCTGTCTTCTCTATCAGGGGCTCTCGAACCAGAGGCACACGAGAGGCTACTCCTTGCATTCTGGGCTCCACCACCAGGTACGTGACAGTACCGGACAGCCATGTCTGAGCCCACGCAGGGAGCCTCTCCTATGGATGAACTCTGCCGCCATCTTGCTGGACTTACCCAGGCAGTAAAGAGCCTACAAGAAGGCTACACCCAGCTGGAAGGCCAAGTCCAGGCCCTAGCAGCTTCTACACCTCCAGTATCCGGGACTTCTGCTTCACCATCAGTGGTCATGTTGCCGCCTGAACCCAGGGTCCCCACGCCTGAAAGATTTTCGGGTAACCGGAGCAAATTCAGGTCCTTCCGCAATTCATGTGAGCTCTTTTTTGCCCTTCAACCAAGGACTTTCTCTCTGGAAGCCACCAAGGTGGGGTTCGTGATTTCGCTGCTGACAGGCGAGCCCCAGTCCTGGGCCCATCGCTTGTTAGAAAAGAAAGACACCTCACTTGATACTCTGGATACCTTCTTTCGGGCTATGTCATCCCTATATGAAGACCCACAGTTGACTGCCACGGCAGAGACAGCCTTGCACACCCTACAGCAAGGCCGCAGACCTGTTGAGGACTATGCATCAGAATTCAGACGCTGGAGTTCTGATACAAATTGGAACAATGCCGCCCTACGGTATCAGTTCCGTATGGGCCTTTCAGAATCCTTGAAGGATGAACTAGCCCGAGTGGGCCTTCCTGAGACTCTAGAGGACCTCATAGACCTTTCCATCCAAATAGACAGACGCCTAAGAGAACGACGTACAGAGCGATCTTCTGGCCCTGCTCGTCCTGTCTGGATGCTGCCCCGGGTGCCTAGTTCTCCCCACTCCGCTCCTCCAGCTTCTACTACCATGACTTCAGATACACCAGAACCAATGCAGCTGGGACTCTTACGGCCATCCCTCACTCCTGAAGAGCGTCAACGCCGTCGGGCTGGTAACCTGTGCCTATATTGCGGGGAACCCGGACACTTTGTACGGACATGCCCGGCCAAGCTTCGTAAGTGCCTCTCTGTTTCTCCTGCTCTTACCCCAGCTTCACTGAATAATATATCTCACCTGGCTGTCCCGCTTCTTTTACAGCTCCCAGGAGGGAATATACCAACCAGCGCTATCATTGATTCCGGGGCCTGCAGCGGCTTTATAGACTTGTCCTTCGCTTCCAGACATCATATTCCCATCCGGCCCAGGGCGAAAGGACTTTCAGTATATCTGGCCGATGGTTCTACCCTCAGATCAGGACCAGTAACCCAGGAAACAGTACCCATGCTCACCACCATTGCTGGCACTCATCAAGAGCTACTTTGTCTGGACGTCATTGAATCTCCTCTATTCCCCATCATATTGGGCATGCCTTGGCTCAAGGCCCATAATCCACAAGTTGATTGGGCCTCAGGGAAAATTGAATTTCCTTCCTCTTATTGCCACCAACACTGTCTACCAGAAGTTACTCAAGCTCCCTCTGCCCTGTTGTGCATGGAAACTGATGCCGAGACCCGTCAAGTTGTACCTGAAGTCTACCATAGGCTTTCTGGACGTTTTCAGTCAAAAAGGGGCCGAGACCCTTCCTCCCCACCGGCCATATGACTGTCCGATTGAACTTCTCCCAGGGGCAGAGATTCCTTTTGGGAGAATATTTCCTTTATCAGAGTTAGAACTAGGAGTATTAAAAACTTACATTGACGATAATCTTAAGAAAGGCTTCATCCAACCCTCCACATCCCCGGCAGGAGCAGGAATCTTTTTTGTGGAAAAGAAAGACCATTCTTTGCGCCCTTGTGTGGATTATCGGGCACTCAATAAGATTACAATCAAGAACCGTTATCCCTTACCATTAGTGCCAGAACTTTTTCAAAGGCTGGGGTCTGCAGTAGTATTTTCAAAGTTAGATCTTCGTGGTGCCTACAACCTTGTCCGCATTCGCAAGGGAGACGAATGGAAGACTGCTTTCCGTACCCGGTTTGGGCACTTCGAATATTTAGTTATGCCTTTCGGACTCTGTAATGCTCCTGCCACATTTCAGCATTTTGTAAATAACATTTTCAGAGACTACCTTGACCTGTTTGTTGTTATTTATCTAGATGACATTCTAATCTTCTCTTCTTCCCTAGTTGAACACCGTGAACATGTCAGAAACGTTTTGACCCGACTTCGCCTGCACGGCCTTTACGCCAAGCCTGAGAAATGTGTCTTCGAACAGGAGAGTATTCAGTTCCTTGGTCTTATTATCTCTGTGGAAGGCATCAAAATGGACCCTCAGAAGGTCTCCGCCATTCTGGACTGGCCCGCTCCCACTGACAAGAAAGGGATTCAACGTTTCGTGGGATTTGCGAATTTTATAGAAAATTCATTAAGGGATTCTCCACCATCATTGCTCCCATTACAAGGTTGACCCAACAGGGCCTCAAGTTCCACTGGTCTACGGAAGCTCAGATGGCCTTTACTACACTGAAGGATCTGTTTGTCTCAGCCTCAGTTTTAAAACATCCTGATTCCACGTTACCCTACATCCTGGAGGTGGACGCTTCAGAGATAGCGGTCGGTGCAGTACTTTCCCAAAGACAGGGTCCTAGGGCTCTTCTGCACCCAGTCGCTTTTTTTTCCCGTAAATTATCAGAAGCAGAAAGGAACTATGATGTGGGTGATCGAGAATTGTTAGCGATCAAAGCTGCGTTGGAGGAATGGCGATACCTGTTAGAGGGAGCAGCCCACCCGATTCTTGTTTATACAGATCACAAGAATCTAGAATATTTAAAGACTGCCAAGAGGTTGAAACCACGACAGGCCAGATGGGCACTGTTCTTTACTAGATTTTCTTTCCATATTACCTACCGCCCCGGGTCAAAAAATATCAAGCCTGACGCTCTGTCACGGATGTACAGCGATTCGGAAGCACCTTCTCCACCAGATACCATCTTGTCCGCAGGGAACTTTCTGTTACTCCAAGGGGATCTACTGTCACAGATCAAGCAAGCCTCCAGGAACGTTTCCGCTCCACCGGATACAACCCTACAGGCCAGAGATGATCTTCTATGGTTTAAGGATAGGATCTTCGTACCTCAGGAGGTGCGAACGGCAGCTCTTAGTTCTTGCCATGACCATATGTTAGCCGGCCACTTTGGAGTACATAAAACATCTGAACTTCTTCAGCGCACGTTCTGGTGGCCATCATTAAGAAAGGACTGCAAGGATTACGTGGAAGCATGTGTCACCTGTATCCAAAATAAAGGTAGCAAGTCTAAGGCCTGGGGCCTGTTAAAACCACTATCTGTCCCGGAGAAACCATGGAGGATGATCTCCATGGATTTTATTGTCGAGTTGCCACCTTCTGAAAGCTACACTACGATCTTCGTAATTGTGGATAGATTATCCAAGATGGCACACTTCTTACCAATGAAAGGTACTCCTACTGCTGCTGAAACTGCCAGGACATTTATTAAGGAGGTGGTGAGGCTTCATGGCATCCCTGCCAATATTACTTCCGATCGGGGCGTACAATTCACCTCGAGGTTTTGGAGAGCTCTCTGTGAATCCCTGAAAATTGATCTTGCCTTCTCTTCTGCCTATCACCCCCAAACAAATGGCCAGACGGAGAGAACGAATCAGACGCTGGAGCAGTATCTGCGCTGCTTTTCCTCGTTCTCCCAGGATGATTGGGCTCCGCTTCTTCCCCTTGCCGAATTTGCATACAATAACTCTGTTCATTCCGCTACAAAACAAACACCATTTTTTGCAAATTATGGGTTCCATCCTCTGTTCTTGTCCACTAACGTTCCGGAGTGTCCAGTACCAGCTGTTCAAGAAAACCTAAACTTCTTTGAATCAAATAATAAGCTTCTGCAAGAGACTATGGCAAGGACCCAGAACTATAACAAAGAAGTGTTTGATAAGAAGAGAAGGGGGGAGCTTGATCTTAAACCTGGAGATTTGGTTTGGCTGTCTACTTTGAATCTAAGATTGGCCTGTCCTTCCAAGAAATTGGGTCCCAAGTTCGTGGGTCCTTTTCCAGTGACAAGAAAAATTAATAATGTGGCCTACGAACTAAAGCTACCAGAATCATTCCGGATTCACCCGGTCTTTCATGTTGCCCTACTCAAACCCGCAGTTCCTGATCCTTTTGTCAACCGGAGGGTCAATCCCCCGGAACCCGTGATCATTGACGGAGAAACCGAATATGAGGTCGAGTCCATTCTGGATTGTAGGAAGAGACGTAACCAAGTCCAGTTCTTGGTAAAGTGGAAGGGGTATGGGCCTGAGGAAAACTCCTGGGAGCCGGAGTCCAACATCCATGCTAGGAGATTGATACTTGCCTTTAAAAGATCTCATCCAAGTAAGATGGCACAGTTGGGCATCCGGAGGCTGCCCCTTGGGGGGGGGCAATGTCATGAAAGACGTCCTGTTAGTTCAGCCGTCGGCGGAAGATCGGTTAACAGAACTATTGTCAGTAGAACCAGAGGACGCGTTCGGAGACGCGTTGACACGAACGGACGCATGCGGGTGCACGCTAATACGAGCGGGTGTACGCGGGTACACAATGAAACGAACGGGCACGTACGATCGGTACTCGGGCGTGCACGTGTGCACGCGGCGGCGCGCAGACGTGCGGTGTGACAGCTTTTGGCGCCATTAGGCCTATTTAAAGGTGCCTGTCAGCATGCTTCCTTGCTGTCCGGTCTACAGCGTTCCCTGTGACCCTAAGCTTCCT